>JAWQFJ010014111.1:0-17409 GCA_034096865.1 Theodoxus fluviatilis | reverse complement strand
AGCCCATCTCATCCATTTCTGGCTACCTCCACGTCCTTTCCTTTCCCTCCCCATCCACCCTTCCTCCTTCTCCCATCCCTCCCTCTTTCGCCCGGGGGTCGGGCACCTGGGCAAAAGGACGGTTTAACGATGAAGTGATGGATGAGTCCAACACACTCGGTCCACCCCACCAGGGGGAGGGGGGCTCATCCCCGGGGGTAGGGTTTCTCCGTAATTGCGGGTATGGGGCCAGGTCGGTTCTGTGGGGCTCAGGGAGGATAGATCGGGTGTCCTGAGCTCGCCACATCTGCCTCCACCGGGGCTGCCACCCGCCACCCGTATCGAGGAGTTTCAGCGTGTCGCCTCAGTGGATGGAGACTGGCTGTGGAAGAGGCGTCTCTGTCTCCGTAGCGTGATTGTCTTGTCACTTGGAAGAGATCCCTGGAACTTTATCTCGTCCTTCAGCTTCGCCTTGCTTGGACTGAATCGCGCCGTGTCCTCATCGATGTCCACTAGTCTTCGGAAGCAGCCGCTGCGAGTTCGTAATAGATCATTGTAAAGGTACTCACTGTCGTTGCGTTTTCTCAGCTGGGGGCTTCAATATGAACTGCATCTTTAAAGCATAATTATAGATTGCATCTCAAGTATACATATTGCATCTAATTCCGTAGCGACTGTCGTCCTGAGCACTTCTGAAGATTTTAAAACAGTGCATCTTGGATTTTGCAGCGTGGACGTAAAAGATTGACTTGACTTACTTGACTTATGCCTCTTGATTCATTGAGGAACATAGGACCGCAACAACACTCCTCCAACGCACACGGTTCTGGCAGGTCATCTTCAGCTCCGCCCATGTCATTCTGGTGGCCTTTACTTCAGCGTAGACACTCCTACGCCAAGTCTGTTTTGGTCGACCCACTTTGCGCTTTCCTTGTGGGTTCCAATCCAAAGCCTGCCTGGTGATGTTAGATGCAGGCTTTCGTAGCGTGTGGCCGATCCATCCCCATTTTCGTTTCCAGATCTCCTGGTCGATTGGGGCTTGTTTTGTCCTGTCCCACAGATTTTCATTGAAGACAGTCTCTGGCCATCTGGTGTTGAGGATATTTCTCATGCATCTGTTGACGAATGTCTGGAGCTTGTGGGTGTTGGTCTTTGTTACCCACCATGTTTCTGAGCCATATAGCAGGACAGACTTCAAATTGGTGTTGAATATTCGGATCGTGTTGTGGAGTGAGAGAGCTGTTGATCTCCAGATTGGGCGCAAGGTGTTGAAGGCGTATCTTGCTTTGTTGATTCGGCACTTGATGTCTTCATCTGTGCCCCCATCTTTGCTGACTACACTGCCCAGATAAACGAACGTGTCTGTTTCCTTGATGTCTACTTGATGTAGTCGCACTGAGTCTTGATGTCTGTTGTTTATCCTCATGACTTCTGTCTTTCCGGTGTTGATTTGGAGTCCAGTCTTCTCGGCTTCTTCTGCGACGCGGCATAGCTTCTCTTGTGCATCTTGGTGCCTATGGGAGAGAAGGCTGATGTCATCAGCGAAGTCAAGGTCCTCCAGCTGCTGCGTGAGGGTCCACTGGATACCTGTCCTCTGGCCTGCTGTAGACTGTCGCATGATCGAGTCAACCACCATCGATTATATATTAACCAAGTAACTTTTCCCAATTTTTTGTTAAAATCTATGTCAGATTTAGTTCCGAGGTTAATGTCGCATTAGAAATATGTCCGGACTAGTTCCTTTTTTAAATCGCATTAAACATTAAACATATCCCGGGTTGCAGTCATTTGTTATTAGTTACTGTTCGTTCCAGTGTGCCAGCGAACTTCAGTCATAGTGTCCATTTTGAGGCGGAAGAAGGGGCACTTTTCTCTTCCTTTATATCAGTGGCCCCTTTAAATTTGTTCTATTTTCGAAATACTAGCAATTTCAGTCTTACCGCCCCCTGTGGGTTGGAGTAGGAATAGACCCACGGTATCCCCCCACGCGAGTCGTAGGAGGCGAATAACTAGGGCAGTTCAATCCTGCTTGCTCTTACTCCACTAACTCTGTCGATGTTATCATCATTGACCTTACACAGCAAACAGAGGCTGATAGGTGGTAAAACTTCATCAATCCATTTGTTCATTCGAGTCGTATTGCTTTGTGTTCGTGTAATGTAACCCGACGAGAGGGACATCACAGGTTGCGACATGTTTACTCGTCCAGCTGTCATCAGGGTCACGGGACCTCGTCACACTGAAAGCGTCATGCTGTCATCTCGCGTCAAAGCAGAGTCATTGAGACTCTAAGACTTGGCACTCGTTACCGCGTTGTTGTTATTGTTGTTGTTTCTCCAGAGTGAAGAGTACGTGGAATTACACTGAACAAACATTGTCAACACCCCTTTTAAAAAATAGTTACGATGATTGTGAGTGTGTGTTGTACCGAGAAGGGGATGCTGAGAACTTCGACTCTATTAACTTGCGTTCTAATTGGACAAAGCTTCGGGTTACCACGCCAAAGTTTTGACCTCGCGTAAATGATTTTGGGGTTTTGCCAACTATCCAAAGTTCGATGTGACTCCAGTAACCATGTTCTTTGAGGTCCGATGTTTACGTGGACAAAGTAGAGCGAAGCTGCGTCCTCATTGGTCATATCAGATCGCTCTTTCGTTTGGGAGTCGTGGAAAGTCTAGGCTGTTTATTTTATCATCGACCCAACTTCGGTCAATTCGTATGCAACAGTCCTCGAACACATGTTTGGTGTTTACTTCGGCCTTCCATCACTTCGGGTATTACGCCCAGTTAGAATATACCTTCAGCGCATCACAATGACCGTCGTCCTTTCCACGCTCTTTCACTGCGACAAGAGCACCCGATAGTATGCACTCATCTGTAATTAGTGATGCCAGTCAATAACTGCAGTAGCGCACCTTGAGGGTGAATATTCACTGGCAATGCAATTACGGGTAGAAGGGTGGGGAGAGTCACGCTCATAGGGGTGCGACACTGAGTGAGTACCGACAGCAGGAGGCAAGGACGAGTATGGGGATGAGATGGGTGGAGGGGGGCAGGGGGGAGGGGGCATTCATGGTGGGATTGAGAGGAGTGAATGAGTGAGCTTGGGTGGGTGAGGAGCATAGGAGGGAGACCGGCGATGGGACAGAAAAGGAACTGGATATGGAGGAGAGAAAGAATGGAGGACTTAGAGGAATGAGAAAATCAGGGTGGACAGAGATAAACAAAGCAGCCATGGGGTAGAAGGAAGTGGGAGGTGGGAAAGGGGTGGGAGTGAAAAATAGAAAAGAGGGTCGTTGTTGGAAATGAGGGGGGGGGGGTCGAGGCTTTTTGACACCGCTTGGAAGGAGATTAAGGCCGATTTGTTGCAGATGTAAACGACATCCCCCACCCGGTCGTTACAGTCGAAGCAGGCCTTCTGTGCCACGCACCTTGTCAGCCTTTAATTGGCGGGCTGGCTGACGACCTCATCTGCTTGCAGAGACGTCGTTGTGAGTCTATTATCCCTTCTCTGTGCTTCGGGTTTGTTAGAGGGACTGTTGTGTTATAGCAATAAACCAATGCTTGCACGCTTTAGATAAATGTAAAAAAGTGTTTCTCAAAGGAATGATGTTCGTTAACTGTTTGATTTGAACGGGAAAATAGACGTTTTGCCTACAGTATGTTCGTCTTGCGTTCTGAGTATGATATTATACAAAGAAATGCTCATTCCAACACTACTTCATATATTTCTATTGCATCGTGCAGCAACACACATTTCTGCAGAGGATATAGATGGTTGATTTGGACAGTTTTAAATCGCAGAGGAAGCAGAATATTTTCTTCACATGCAAACCCATTACACATTAGGAAAACAAATCTGAGTTACAACACTAAACATTCAATTGTTCGTATTCATCCACGGAACGATCTTGCAAGGTATCAGAAAAGGTCATGCATCGCATGAAAGTACCTTCTCCGTTAGGCTGCTCCAACCAGTTCACACTCTACACCCCGGTCATTCTGCCTCTAATTCAGCAGCAGCTCTGCGTGAGCAGGATCGGCGTCATAACAGTATCACTGTACAAACACGACATCGCCACGCGAGAAAACACTTCAATGTTCGACATCAGAAACACGAGCCCGGAATTCAGCTCGACAGCGTCGGGGCATCAACCATTCATTTTACGGCAATCCCCGCAAACACCATCCAACCTCCCACCCGCAAGCCAAACAATGACCCTTCGCGGCTCTAATACTCATCCCGGATTCATTTGGACTCACGGTCCGTGAAATTTTGAATCAGACGTCAAACTGAGCGAGGTGTTTAGCGACTGACAGCTCGCGGCAAACCGATACGCCGCCATGATGGATGGCACTCCGCAGCGCCACCAGCGGAGAAGTCAGAGAGAGGCTTGGCTTGGTTTGGCTTCCGCTCCGAAATAACAAGACACTTGAAATCTCCTACACGCCGGATTTTGCTCAACTGCGGACGTAAAAAAGCAGATTAACTGACTACTTTTACCTTGTCGGTTTCTTTTTATTTTAAAAGACTTTGAAAGTTTATTTTGTGACATATCAGATGCTGAATGTATCTGAAATATCTCAGCTATTCTCCTACACAAGACAAAGTCTTCTGCGTAGGCAAGATAGACTGAAGAGCAAACAGTGACGACAATACACAGAAAGAAGGGAGCAATATTCTCGACATATGAGACACGACAATGATAAACTCATTTCGTCGCTGCAAGTCAGTTTAAACATAAGTAACAAGAATACATGCGTATGACATTTGATGCAACATTTCTAAATGATTGGGAAATGAAGGTTTATCATGTTGCAATGTAGTCTTCCACTGATCCTCGACGCATGGCTTGAGTTGCAGATTGAGATGGCTCTCGCCGCCGGCAGACGCAAGCGAGTTAGAAGCCAATTTATGACTCGAAATCAACACTTACGCCGCAATGCCAAGCTGATTTTGTGGCTACTCCATATGATACAGAAATGATCGAAACAGAAGTGGCAAATCATATTCATTTCAATGGGCGGCAGTCATGCAAAATGCATTGACACTGGTCAGAATATGAAGGGAAAAGAAACTACGCAGAGAGTTGGCTACCGACATTTCCGTTCTGTAACTTTTTTTTCAGTTGTGACAACATGAACATTTTCAACGCCTCTGAACTAATCACACGAAGGCTGCTTGTACTTATTGTTATGTTAAGTGAGTAAAAGTCTGCAACAGTAACTAAATGTTAATTTCCTTTCGAGTCAATAAAACAGATCAAAGTCGTGTCGTGGTATAAAAAGCGGAAAAGTCTGTTAGCTCACCTTGAACTTTAAATTTAGTTAAACGATCTCTAAACCCTCGAATCAGCGCAAAAGAAATCATTGGCGAAGAAAACTTTCTCAGAATACCATCTCCTGCCATTACTCGAAAAGACGACCAAAAAGATCGCCATGAGAACGAAGATCCATCTCCTTCGATCCGTGACCCATGATCGCTCAACATACGGCTTCGACAACCCCTAAGCTTCCGGCTGCTGCGGAGGCGTACCGTAATTTGACCCAAGGGTCAATCAGAGAGCTCAGCATCGCTTACCTCCCGTGGCTGACGAACTCTTCACCGGGTGAGGCCAAAAAGCAATACGTCTTCGTGGGCCGAGATTCGCGTCCTCATGACATTTCATATGGAAATTCATTTCGGGCCTCCTTGCAGCGCTTGCGTGAAATTGCATCGCGCGCCGTCGCTGCCTCCAAGAAAGCTGGAATCCATCGACTCTAGAGCAAGAGAGCAAAGGACAAGAGGTCAACAGCACAAGAACGAAAAGGTCAGAAGATAATTTTCTGGTTGAGGAGAAGACATTCTTGCCAAAAGTGTCCCAAAAACCAAGCAATCATAGTCTTTTAAAGAGGATGCACAAAAAGGAATGATTTCCTGACGGAGATTACATGGCATTGGTCGATTTGGTTCACTGATCCAAGGAAACCAGTGCCTTCTGAACACACTGTTGCACGAACCATTCAAAGCTTTTACATTGAGGCCAAAACAAGGGATAGGCTACATATAAAAAGAGAAAATTAGTCCCGACAGTCATTGTTATGGAAGAGAATAGCGTGCTCTTAATGACTCCTTCCAAGTGCAATGACTAGAAAATGTCACAAGACAAGAACAAAAGAGAAAAGACGCAGCAATGAAACTTTGAATAGGTTAACTATAGAAAACTATTCGGACATCGCTCCATGGAGAAGAGAGTAATGTTATTGCACTGTAACCAGACACCGTGTTGCTTATTCTTTCACGAAGGAAAGCAATTGAGACTCGATATCTACTGCGTCATCCCACTCTGTGTCCGTATTCGCAACAATAGTGCATTGCAGTAAACGTCTCTTGCAAACACTCTAATTAATGTCACTGTGGAGGCTTAAGTTATAGTATTCATTTATTCTACGTACATTTTCATTTCAAATGGCAATACAAAGGCACAAACAACAGCATAACAGGGGAAACGTCAACCCCTACATAACATGCATTTGAATCTTGTGGCATTTTGGTAGTTGCAAGGCACAGATGCACGAGAGAACTCTCATTCCACCAAATTGCTGCTTTTACATGGACTTTTCCCTTTGGTGTTGGCGAGCTGTTGACCATTGCGGAACTTCCCTCCCTGTCAGAAAGTGATGGGTCATTCTCAATGTGATGGTGTGGCTTTGGGTTTTGGCGGGAGATGGTTACATGATGATGGCCATTTCACTTGGTCAATTACCTTCCACTTTTAGGCCTATGACGTCATTCTCCGTAACCGTCCGTGAAGGTACATGAGCCAGAACGTCATTGCTTTCTTCCAGATGGGAAGCCGGTACGAGTTGCAGCAGTGGGCACTGCGTAGCATTCGCTTTATCGTAACGTGTGGCCGAGGACACATTTACAATGTGATCATCAATTCAGATTACAATCATTTATTTTGACATCGAACAAATTTGTGCTTTTGGTGATTTTGCACAGGTTGAAAGTCATCAAGGTTGTAAAACCTTTGGAAAACTGTTATCGTTTTTGGTCGAAGCGAACGAGTTATGTCGAATGTGATATCATGGTTCGAAGCTACTTGCTTGCAGGATGGTAAGTGGCTACAGCCTTTGAGTGTTATTTGAAGTCTTTGCTTTTGTGTAGAGACATAGCAAGTACTGTTACCATGTACGGGCGCGTAATATATTTGGCCAGACAATCCCAGCGGGAGGAAAAGTGTTCTGCTGTGTTCACCTCGACCATTTGTTAATTGAACATCAGTTATCACGCGATAAGTCAACACTTCAGTGGCGTTTCAAATTGTACATGCTTACTGTTTAACATTTTCTTTGGAAAAGATATTGTGAAATTTTTTGTGCCCGCAAAATTCAGATACCGAGTCTTGAAAGAGATGACGCAGAGTTAATACTGAAATGTAATGCACTGAAATCATCCATATGGTTTATGTTTTCTCGTGTATGTGAAGTTCAGCGCATCCGAACCGTGAATTCAGTAATCCTAAGCCTTTATGAGAAAAACAACATACACAAACTCCCTGTATCTAATGCATAATTTTTTTTTAAAGTAAACGAGTGACAAAAGAGGTTTTGCGTAAAAGCCTTATCAAACAAAGAAATGTGGAACATCAGGCTCAGTCACCAAGTGGTAACTGAAATGATTTACCCTCATGGTTTTCGGGGAGTCTTAGCTTTCTCTCATTCAATTTTTTTCTCTCAAAATTTGTACAGTGAATGTCACGCCTCGATCAGCGTAAAATCTGCTTGCAAATCACAGCTGTGTCTCGCAAACAAAATTCTTAAGTAATAACAAAAAACAACGAGGAGAGTTTGTTTCGTTTCAGCACTCCAAAAGAAAAACATCTAAGACTGTTGAATGGAAGCATGCGGGTTCCTTGCAGAGATCGAACACAATGAACTGCGCCCTCTTTGCAGTATCACTTCCACATGCTGCACTCACTTCACTGGCGCTCCTCTCCGTTAGGCTAGCGACATGCAGGTATTTTGCAATGCTAATCGTCTGCGCATCTTGAGGCAGCTCACGCCGTGCGCTCACTTCACAAAGGCAAGCCCTTGATACGCGTCCATCTTCGCTGCTCAGAGGACGCGAGCTGTGGCGGAAGGGGTGAACCCGCATGCCCCAGCGCATGCGCAGTTTGGCATTCCTCGACCCCCACGTCAGCCAGGACACGTGCCCAGTGTACCGTGACGTAAGAATGACGTCAAAACATCTCGAGGCAGGCCTGATGGCGTTGGCGCTCGCAGTCTGGCGGGGCATCTAGAGAGTGCTCGTGTTGTTACCACGTTTAGACTACGGGGCCTGGAACTAGACTTCAGTGCTCGGTCACGGAGCCATTGCAATCGGCGCGGGATGCCGGGGGTCTTAGCCTTAATTTTCAAGACAAATGGTTTCCTCACTGGCGGCCCTAAGAACCACAATGGCTTCCTTTGAGGATTGCCAAGTGCCGCAGACTGCGTCCAACAGGCGGCAAATTTCCTTCGGATGCGCTCCACGGAGAATGTTATGAATACGCCTATGTGCCTCTGCGGATATTACACTTTGATTTGTGATAATGTTCCCCAGGGACAGTTTCCTATTTCTCGCCTGGACGACCTGAACAAAAATGCAGACGCAACGAAAGCGATCTCTCACTTTTGATGACGGCGTGATTGAATTGTCTGTACTTTTGAGACATTTGCGACGAGCCATGCATGCCACTGTCGAGGACAAATCGTCGATTTGTTCCATTAAGTAAAGGAAACATTCAAGACCGTAGAGGACCAGGCAGTTTTTCTTAACTATGATTATTTTTCGAGCGTCCATGTGTGTGTGTGTGTGTGTGTGTTTGTGTGTGTGTGTGTGTGTGTGTGTGTTTGTGTGCGTGTGTGTTTGTGTGTGTGTGTGTGTGTGTGTGTGTGTAAGTGTGTGTGTGTGTGTGTTTGTGTGTGTGTATATGGGTGTGTGTGCGTGTGTGTGTATTTGTGTGTGTGTGTGTGTGTGTGAGTGCGCGTGTGTGTGTATGTGTGTGTCTGTGTGTGCGTGAGTATGTGTGCGTGTGCATATGTGTGCGTGCATGCGTGTATGCGCGTGCGAGCGCGCGCGTATGTGTGAGTGTGTGCATGTGACTGTGTGCATGTGTGAATATGTGTATATGTATGTGTGCGTGCGTGCCTGCGTGCCTGCGTGCGTGCGTGTGTGTGTGAGTGAGTGAGTGTGTGTGCGTGTGTGTGTGTGTGTGTGTGTGTGTGTGTGTGAGTGTTTGCGTGTGTGTGAATGTATGCCTGCGCGCATGTGCATGAGTGCGCAGGCGCGCGTTTATTTGTGCATGTGAATACAATAAACTTGAATGAATTCATGAATATGCTTTCGCAAGATTTGCACACAAAGGTCTAAATGTTAAAAAAAGAGACGGTAGGATGTACACGCAAATGTTACTGAAAAAAGGCATGTCAGTAGAGATCACACTAAACTTTGCACCAGGCACTTTGTAATGGAGCATGACTGGTCACTGAGGCGGTCAGCCTTATGGAGTCCAGGTTCAGTACGCGAAGTGCCGCTGAGACAAGGAGGACCATCTGCTCGTCTTGAGGTATGGTGGAAGCGGTCAGGGAGAGTGCCCGAGCATGATTACTTGCATTGCTGGAGCACGTTTCTCAGTATGACCTTTTGGCCCGTTTTCAATCCGCGTACCGTGCTCATCATTCCACCGAACAGCTCTGCTTCGTGTTCTAAACGAGCTTCTCGTTGCTTCTGATAATTCCAAAGTTTCTCTTCTTACTCTGTTGGACTTGAGTGCCGCGTTCGATACAATAGACCATGGAATTCTTCTCACCCGTCTTAGAAACGTTTTTGGCATTGGGAACTTAGCACTCTCCTTCCTGCATTCCTATCTCTCAGAACGTAGACAGACTGTTTCGACCTCGGGTTTTGCTTCTGATCCTACACCTCTCAAGTACGGAGTCCCTCAGGGCTCTGTTCTGGGTCCTTTGCTGTTTCTACTGTACACCCAACCACTCTCCAATGTAATTGACAGTCATTCAGTCTCTCACAGTGAATTTGCTGATGATACCCAGCTCTACAACTCCTCCCATCCCAGTCAAATCCACTCTCTTCTTTCTACCAGCGAACACTGTATCTCTGACGTGAAACGGTGGTTGACCCTGAACAAGCTCCAACTCAATGACTCAAAAACTGAAGCGCTCCTGGTAGGCGGTGGAGGCAAATCGGATCAAGCCCTCAAACGAATCATTGGTCACAGTGACATCGTCATCTATCAGTCTGTTAGAAATTTAGGCGTCATGTTTGACGATGATCTGTCAATGAGATCTCATGTCAACAAAGTCTGTCAGTTAGCATATTACGAGCTAAGGAAAATTAGTACCATTCGTCATTATCTTTCTCAGCAGGCCACCAAAACGCTCATCACATCACTTGTCCAGTCTCGTCTCGACTATGGAAACTCTCTTCTCGCTGGCATCCCTGACACTCTGCTTAACAAACTCCAGAAAGTTCAGAATTGTGCTACTAGGCTAGTTTTTCGATGTCCCAAGCGTACCCATGTCTCATCACTCCTACATACACTTCACTGGCTCCCCATCTCTCAGAGGATAGATTATAAACTTGCTACTTTGTGCTTCAAAGCCATCGACCGCACCGCACCAAACGCTCTTACAGAAATTCTTACAGTCTACACGCCCTCCAGATCTCTACGCTCAGCTGCTGACTCTAGAATGCTCAAGGTCCCCCGCCGTAACAAGAAAACTCAACGACAATGTGCCTTCTCCTATATTGGACCTGTAACCTGGAATAGTCTCCCTCTCTCAGTCCGTCATTCTGACACTCTGCTCCAGTTCAAAAGTGCTCTAAAGACCCACCTCTTCCGATCCGCCTTTCCCGCTGAACTGCTTCGCCTTACTTGACCTGGCCGGCAAGTGATGTGTATATTGTTTAGTTTGTTCTATTTGTTCTATTGGATCTTAGTTTTTGTTATTTATTTATGTATGTTGTGTGTGATTTTTTTTGTGTGGGAATGTGGTGTTGAGTGGTTGTATAAGTGTTGATTCTTTGGATTGTAAACGCCATGAGCTTGCCTGTCAAGGGAAGGTATGTGCTTATGAATATATTATTATTATTATTATTATTATTATTATTATTATTATTATTATTATTATTATTATTATTATTATTGGCAACTCACAAATCTTATTACAAAAATACTAAGAACTCACTCGACATGTTTGTGGAAATTTGTTTCTCATTCATGAACAAAAACTTTATTTGAATATTGATTTACTCAATCGAATTCTAAATCCACAACACATTGTTGAGGACTGATAGATAAGACAATATTGTTTTCTTAATGAGACTTTCAACCTTATAGCGAGTGTGATTTCGGCCCTTCCGACTTGCACAAACGAAGGCCTTAACTAAAAATCTACCATTTTGTCGCTTGGGACACTTCTCCACGCTGCGTCTCATATAAGGTAAACATTCAATGAAAATGGCTTTTTAACAACAGAATAGAGGCCAATTCCAGCACAAGACTGAGAGAAGGTTGACTGTATGGATGAGGGCTCCAAGAATTGGTCACTGTCACCTGTCATTCAAGGCTTGATGGAACGCCGGCCAAAGTTGCCAGCCTGACGGCTCGCATCCACTGCTGGGTCAAGGGTCAACACGCTTATGATCAGTATAGGAGATTGAGCGAGACATTTGTAAAAGAGAACACATCCTGGTAGAAATGAAAACAAGTCATTGCGCCTCCCCCTACCACACTCCCCCTGTGGGTTGGGGGTGAGAATAAACGCACGGGGTCTCACTACGCCAATCCTAAGTAAGAGGCGAATAACCAGGGAAATTGTCACCTGACTTGCTCTCACTCTAATCGGCTTTTGTGATTGGTCGTGATCGGTGGTCTTACATAGCCTACAAAGGCTGACAGGCCGTGACACTCCACTGCTTATTTCTCATTCTGTACCAAACATTTCAGGTGCTCTAACCAGTAGAAGATTGAGCATGTTTCCGGAGTGACCTGGGAACGTACTCCGGACCTCACGACCGATGCCAGCAAGTAATCTTATGGCACGATGACATTTTTCGTGTCACCGATCTTGTCAGAATGCAGAGCATTTGCATACGCGGACGGAATGACACGTGTCAGCAGTGGACTAGAAAGTGTTTATGATAAGCCTTGATCTGCTGAACCAGAAGTCGCCCTTCCGGCAACCCAGAATCTGCCTCCAACCACGTCAAAGGGCGGGTCTGCGTTCGGTCATTCTGCTGCAGCCTTCCCATTCAGCAATCATAATTCTGCCCCTACTCCCGTGTAAAACGCCTGGTCGCTTTATGCTTCGAGTGCATTAAAATAGACGGCTGACGCCCACAAATTTGTCACGGTCGGGTTGATGAATAAAACAGAACCGAATTATCTTACGTTGCGATTACTCGACGGTCGAGGAAAGCGTTGAAGGCGATTTTGTGGCTGGAATATGAGCGATCGTAAAAGACTCTCGGTAACTGACGGAACGCAAGAAGCTTAGCGGAGCATACGTGTGAATTTATCTGGCTATCTGAAAGCTCCGCATATGTACACAGGCACTGCTATTTGACGGTTTCCCCCCAAAAGTCCATTTCAGCCTGATACGAGTTTATCTCAGCGAACACCCTTCTGGAAATTGCCGTGTGAGGTAAGGAATGGTGATCCGCCCTGCTGCACGTGTGATAGACGACAGGGACGGAAATGTAAAGACGGTCTCACCCACAGTTATTTCCGAAGTCATGTCCTCATACACCGTCGAGTACGCTTACGCATGCGGAAGTGCATTCACACACGCAAACATTTGCACAAGCAAAAGCGCGGACAAAACCTGAGCGCTAGTAGTACTAGTACGCACAAACTCACACAAACTTAAACATGCTCATGTAAACTTGCATGTGAGCACTCGCGCATGCAAAAGCATGTCCACGCCGAGTTTTTGTGTTTGTTGGTTTTGTGCGTTCTTCCACAAAAGATAAGTTTTGCTGTGATGGCGGTCACAGTTGCCAATATACAGGTGTCTGTCTCTCCCTACAGTTGTGGCCGAAGGGCTCAAAGTGTGCTGCTTCAAATTTTCGTCAATGACGAAAACACATATAAGACACATGATAAAGATATATTGTGCTGTAAAGAATGTGTAGCATCTCAGTGAGTGAGCAATGGCCTATTTACATTGTTTATTTCAGTTGAGTAATCATACATTCAAATGCATGTGTCACAGTAGAAATGGCAATTTAGTAGGATTTGCAATCCTACTAGTAAGAATGGCAATTGCCATTCCTACTGGCGTTTTATCAGTAGAAATTGAAATTTCCATTTCTACTAGTAGGAATGGAAACTTTCCATTCTTACTAACCCAGTAGAAACAACAATTCAGTAGAAATTGAAATTCTCCATTCTGTCTCGTGCCAACTCGAATTAACAGTTATGAGGTAACATTAGGTGATCTGTGTCGTGTCATTATGAACTGTGTGCAATGAAAAAATGTTTGTTATGGTTGATTTAGGAGAGAGAAAAAGTTGACATATTAAAAAAAGTATTCTCATTTGACATATTTGATTGTCTTGCGGCTTTGTTCTTGTCTTTGATTTAAAGCAGTCATTCAGATATAAAACAACACACATTTTGTGTGTACACACAGCGTATCAATCAGATGACACTCTCTTTATTAATAAAGCTAAAGGTATCAGCATAAAGAAGATGAACTCAAAATCAATAAACAAATAATAAGCAGTCCCATCTCATCACAACATACTTCCACAATCATCACAGACAGGCATACTTCCACATTCACTGGCATACTTCTACAATCACTGGCACACTTCCACAACCATCACAGACACTGGCATACTGCCACAATCAGGTCTCTACATTTTTGCACTGTGTGCCTTTTCAAAATCAATAAACAAATAATAAGCAGTCCCATCTCATCACAACATACTTCCACAATCATCACAGACAGGCATACTTCCACATTCACTGGCATACTTCTACAATCACTGGCACACTTCCACAACCATCACAGACACTGGCATACTTCCACAATCAGGTCTCTACATTTTTGCACTGTGTGCCCTTTGGGTGACACTTGGTACAACAGGAGAGTTTCGCGCCTTTGCATGGACATCTTTTCGTTTGACAAGCTCCCTTGCATTGGCAAACTGTCCTTGCCACGGGTTTGTTCTGCCATCTTGTTGATGCTCGGGATGCCTGAATTAAGGTCACTTCTGGGAGATCATGTGGATCAACATCGTTCAGAGGTGGAAATACGATGCTGTTCATGTCTACGAGTTCCTCTCCATGGAACCAGTTTTTGATAATGCCTGCAGGACAGTACACTTTATACATGACGGAATCACCAGATTCCTTTGTGTCTGAAATCTTGCATGTTAGCAAGCGAACATCTGTGTTTGTCCTATCTGCGCTGTGAATTCTCACACCGACAGTGCAGTCTCTTGAGAAAGATTTTGTGATTTGTTTCACTTTCTTTTGGTATCTAGTCTCCTGCCGCCTAGCTGCTTTCAGGTAGTTTTTTCTTGCCTCTAGTCGCCCTTCTCTATGCAAAGAACCAGCATCTTCATTTTCCACTATGGCACTCTTTTTCCAGAGGACAATCTGACCAACTTCAAGAGGTTCTTTCATGGGATTTGCCTCGGTTGGAACAAAAGTGGAAACAAATACTTCGTCAACTGACACAGCAACATGAGAACGTGGATCAACTTTCACACCATGCACATATTCTCTGTTTGTGTGTTCTGTCCCAGCACCAACAATTTGATTGTCAAATAGAAGCAAGCATTCTTTCCCCCTCTTTAGGCCTGCTGTGCTCGTGCCAGAAGTACCAGAGCGTGGAGAATGCACCGAGTTTTCGAGGGTGTAAACCAGATCAGTTGACCATAGACTGGAAACATCTGACTGTGAACCAGCCTGTGCTCCACTGCTGCCGTCCTCTACATCCTGCCCAACTGTTCTGTCCGTTGGCTGCATCACGGAACCATCACCAGGCTGGATCACGGAACCATCACCAGGCTGCACCACGGAACCATCACCAGGCTGCACCACGGAACCATCACCAGGCTGCACCACGGAACCATCACCAGGCTGCATCACGGAACCATCACCAGGCTGCATCACGGAACCATCACCAGGCTGCACCACGGAACCATCACCAGGCTGCACCACGGAACCATCACCAAGCTGCACCACGGAACCATCACCAGGCTGCATCACGGAACCATCACCAGGCTGGATCACGGAACCATCACCAGGCTGCACCACGGAACCATCACCAGGCTGCATCACGGAACCATCACCAGGCTGCATCACGGAACCATCACCAGGCTGGATCACGGAACCATCACCAGGCTGCATCACGGAACCATCACCAGGCTGCATCACGGAACCATCACCAGGCTGGATCACGGAACCATCACCAGGCTGCATCACGGAACCATCACCAGGCTGCATCACGGAACCATCACCAGGCTGCATCACGGAACCATCACCAGGCTGGATCACGGAACCATCACCAGGCTGCATCACGGAACCGTCACCGTCGACTGTGCCGTCGACTGGCTGCACGCCCGCTGCTTCTTCACCGGGCTGCTGTGAGGAATTCAACCTTTCAACAAACTCCTCTGGCAAATCTTCTTCATTCAGAACTCCTTGTGCTGCAAGTTCTTCCCACACACCTTGGTCTGAACGTGCTTTCTGTCCAAACACTAGTTCGTAGGGAGTCCTTCCTGTTGTGCCAGACATGGATGTGTTCATTGAGTGAACGACCAGCTTCAAGCCCTTGGTCCACTCTGTACCGTGAATGTCCATCCACTTACCAAGCTTGATTTGGAGGTCAGCATTTCCTCTCTCCATACATCCTGTAAACATTAATTATAACGACATTCTGTCTTATCAAAGACGTTTGTTTCAAATTTTTACCTGGAACATTTAAAGTCTGATTACAAAAATGACAAATGTAATATTCTGTTTTAGAAGGCTTGAGCTTTACTAGAATTTTAAAAAGACGAAATTTTACAGTGGACCAAAAGAAGTTCCCCAGATCTTTACTTGTTCATACACATGTTTAAATTCCTAAAGATTTGATCTCATAGTAGGATAAGATACACCGATGACAAAATCGCAATACCTTGACTTTGTGGATGCCTTGGGCGTCCGCGGATGATGGAAATACCCGGCCAGAGCTCGCAGACCTCTCTGATGACGTTTGCTGTAAACTCACGGCCGTTATCACTCTGGAGGATCCGTGGGGGACCAAAAGTGCAAAACAGGTCAAACAGATGGGCTGCCACTTCTGCAGCTGACTTTGTTTGACTGGCGTATGCCCAGCTAAACTTGGAGAAGCAATCCCTGGCATGCATCACCCACTGGAAGCCGTTATCCGGCCTACTCCGGAAATCAATCAGATCTATCTGGACACGGAGCAGAAAGCACAAGTTAATCATAGGCTTTCCCGATGGCAACAGCTTCGGCACCTGGCGTTGTGCACAACTTGTACACGTTTTCAAGAACACGTCGATTGCTCCATGCTTCACACCGGCGTAGTTCTCCTTGACCTCGGTCCATGTTTTATCCCGTCCCCCGTGGCCCACACGAGCATGGCATCTGGCTATGGTGCTGAACAGCTCATCTTTTGTCACCAATGGGCACTTTGTCTTGACGCAAAACACAATGTCCTTGGAACCTACGCGCTGCAGCTTGAACTGCTTCTGACAGCGGAATTTGAAGTATGCTCCATCGCTGCACTTGCTTCCTTTTCCCATGGAAAGGGCATTCTCAATCTTGTTGTATCTCTCCTGGCTAAACACGAAATTGTCTTTTTTCGCTGCTGCAAGACTGCTGATATGGTCTTCCAAAAGGGTGTAAAATTTCTGTCTCTGTCCTTCATCCTCCATGGTTGACTTTGTCCCTATCAAATTTCAGACTGAAGTGTTCTTGGTTCAATGTGTAGAGCTGTTTTTAATTTTTTAGGAGCAGTGTTCAAATATGCAGCCAGTATTCAGTGCATTTATTATAAGAGTCAATCAGATTTGTGTTCACCAAGTAGAAATAACTGCTATAATGTCTCATAAAAAGTGTTCACATGATCACAGTCAATGCGCAAATCCATGTTCTGGTTACAAACCGAACAGATGTTCAATAAGTGAAACATGAGTACAAATCCAAACTTCGATTTCAATTTCTACTGAATTGTTGTTTCTACTGGGTTAGTAAGAATGGAAAGTTTCCATTCCTACTAGTAGAAATGGAAATTTCAATTTCTACTGATAAAACGCCAGTAGGAATGGCAATTGCCATTCTTACTAGTAGGAATGGAAATTTCCATTCTTCCTAGTAGGATTGCAAATCCTACTAAATTGCCATTTCTACTGTGACA
>JAWQFJ010014110.1:27500-31660 GCA_034096865.1 Theodoxus fluviatilis | reverse complement strand
ACAGACAGGGACAGACGACAGGGAGACTAGAGAAACCAGACAGACAGACGACAGGAACAAGCAAAGATACAGACATAGAACAGATAGACAGACAACCAGACAGACAGACAGACAGACAGACAGCAGACAGACAGACAGACAGACAGACAGGCAGACAGGCAGACAGACAGACAGACAGAGAAAGGCAGGCAGGCAGGCAGGCAGAAATGCTTGCAGGCAGGCAGACAGACAGAGAGACACATATTCAGACACACAAACACACACGCATACAGACAAACACACGAACATACACACACACGCACGCATGCACGTACAGAATGAATGGATGATTGTTATGGCCTATATGTTGTCATATTCCTGGTTTGTCTTGTCGTCTTGAACAAAAGAGAGAGAGAGAGAGAGACAGAGAGAGAGAGAGACAGAGAGAGAGAGAGACAGAGAGAGAGGCAGGCAGACAGACAATTAGACAGACACACAGACAGACAGACAGACAGACAGACAGACAGACAGACAGACAGACAGACAGACAGACAGACAGACAGACAGACAGACAGACAGACAGACAGACAGACAGACAGACACAAACACACACACACACACAGACAGACAGGCACACAGGCAGACACACAGACAGACACACAGACAGACACACAGACAGACAGACAGACAGACAGACAGACAGACAGACAGACAGACAGGCAGACAGACAGACAGACAGACAGAAAGACACGCAGGCAGACAGGCAGGCAGGCAGACAGACAGACATACAGAAACATAGAATAACAAAGAGAGAAAGACAGACAGAGAGATAAAAATAAAAGTGAGAAAGAAAGACAAAGAAAGAGAAAAGATAGAAAGAGACAGAAAAATATAGAAAGAGACAGAAAAACAGAAAGAGTAAAGAGAGAGAAGAAAGAAACAAAGACAGAAAATTAAATAAAGGGACGGATGGACGGACGGACGGACAGACGAACGGACAGACAGACGAACGGACAGACAGACGGACGGACGGACGGACTGACTGACTGACGGACGGACGGACGGACGGGCGGATGGACGGACGGACGGGCGGGCGCACGGGCGGGCGGGCGGGCGGGCGGGCGGCCGGCCGAACAGACAGACAGATGGACCGGACGGAGGGACGCACAGACGGACGGATGGACAGACGGACGTGCATATACAGCCAACAGAGACATAGAAAACAGAGACAGGCAAAAATTAGTAGAGTAGATACCATACACTCATTTGGGACACGCTGCAGATTCTTCACTATCTGCGGTGAGTGAGAGCAGATAAGTGACTTCATTGACACGTGACACGATACGGCAAAAGGTACTCAAAGTCACTGGAGCGAAAAGCCAGAAAACACGAGTCAAGTTTTTATCCTGACTTTTGTCGACATTGAGGGTTAGCTATAATCTTGCTTCTGGGATCATTTGTCTGATATTTTGGAGAGTTTTAAAGATGATTACAGCTAAAATGGGTTTAAAAATCAGTTTTAGAGAAGTGATCACCTTTCCGTGTGTTCTAAAAAGCATTGATTCTGCATGGGTCAAATTGAAAATGTGAATCTCCCTCGGCATCGCAACTGATGCTTACGTCACTCTGAAATCAACAGTCTTTTATAATCTTGCTGTGCCTACTCAAATGTAATCCTGTTATAACATAACTTTTGAAACTCTATTGACCCCGGTTGCTAAGGATATTTTACCCTTATTTGCCTTATTTGCCCCTGTAAAATGTGTGGGGTGTTTTTATCCAATTCAAAACATTTGATTTGCGAGTAGTCGAAAACAGTCTCCAAAAATTTCATTCTGAATGAGCCGACTACTGACATTATTGCACCTATTCATAGCTCTAGTTTTGTAGTTTTTGTTATGATACTAATAATTCAAGAAATCATCAAATCCAACTTTATGTACCTTTTGCTGGATCCGGTCATGAGCCATTTGGTATTGCGCAATTATCAAAATGACACCCTCTCCATCTGTCAATGTTCCTCGTCCAACGCACTTCTGTTGGCATTGCCCTCTCTGTGACCACGTGCACCACCATCGACAAAGTGTAATGAATAAATCATCTTTCATCAAGCTATTTTCATCTTGCAACCGCAGTGACCGATGCCTTTTCCCTGGCGTGGCCTCTCCCTAGACGCGGCTGTGAGGTGGCCTGCCAGTGAGGGGGGCAAATTGGATGCCAGACGTGCAGATATGAGTGATGGAGAGCCGCAACCCCTTCTGCTTGCCCTTTATTGCCCAGCCGCCACCAGCAGCGCTAAACGAATTTTCTGCCACACGCTGGACAGGCGACGAAATGGAAAATACCAACGAGGACGTGCTGGCGGGAAAGGCAGAGGAAGAGAGGGAAGAGATAAAGCGGCAGCAGCAGCAGATGGTGGAGAGGACTATGAAGTTCCACGTGCAGGTGATAGCGGTGGGGGCGGGAATAGAAAAGTTTTGTTTGTGAGACATGCATAGACCTGTAGCCATTAAGAAGGAGGAAGAAGCGTGAGAAAAATAATGGAGAAAGGAGAAAGAGAAGGAAACAAGGGTAGAAGAAAGGGAAGGAGATGATGAGCCGCAGGAGAAGGAGGAGAAAGAGGAGATCCAGAAAGAGGAGGTGCCGAATCAGATGAAGAAGAACGAGGAACAGGAGCATGACAAGGAGGATGAGTGGAGGAGTGGGAAGAGCGAGTGGAGAAGAAAAGAAGGCACAATAGTAGCGTGAGCAGAAGAATGATGGAGAAAAGTGGAAGAAAAAGAAGAAACTAGAAGGAAAGAAAAGGGGAGATTAAGGAGAAATTACTAGAGGAGGGGTGAGGTAGAGAGACAAGGCGCAGACAATGTGAAGGAAGAACACAAGAAACTAAATCATGAACTGAAGATGAAGAACAAAAGAAGAAAGAGCACGAACAACATAAGAGAGAGAATGAAGAGTAACAAGGAAGAAAAGGTAGAGAGAAGAAGACGGGAAAGAGGGGGAGGGAACAGGACGATGTGTGAGGCAAAGGGAAAATATGACGCAGGAAGGGTGAAGAAGACGAGAGGGGGCAAAATAAGAAACCAAAGCAAACAAATGAGCAGAAGTAGGATGGACACAAGCAGAATTAAGGGGCAGAGCAAAAGAAGCAGTAGAAACGCAAGCTGAAGTAGGATGAACATAACCAGATTTAGGGGACAAAACGAAAGAAGCAGTAGAGACGCGAGCAGAAGTAGGATGGACATAACCAGAATTAGGGGACAGAGCGAAAGAAGCAGTGGAAACATGAGAAGAAGTAAGATGGACATAACCAGAATTAGGGGACAGAACGACAGAAGCAGTAGAAACGCGGGCAGAAGTAGGATGGACATAACTAGAATTAGGGGACAGAACGACAGAAGCAGTAGAAACGCTGGCAGAAGTAGGATGGACACAAGCAGAATTAGGGGACAGAGCGACAGAAGCAGGGGAAACGCGGGCAGAAGTAGGATGGATATAACCAGAATTAGGGGACAGAGCGACAGAAGCAGGGGAAACATGAGAAGAAGTAGGATGGACACAAGCAGAATTAGGGGACAGAGCGACAGAAGCAGTAGAGACGCGAGCAGAAGTAGGATGGACACAACCAGAATTAGGGGACAGAGCGACAGAAGCAGGGGAAACATGAGAAGAAGTAGGATGGACACAAGCAGAATTAGGGGACAGAGCGACAGAAGCAGGGGAAACATGAGCAGAAGTAGGATGGACACAAGCAGAATTAGGGGACAGAGCGACATAAGCAGTAGAAACGTGAGCAGAAGTAGGATGGACACAAGCAGAATTAGGGGACAGAGCGACAGAAGCAGGGGAAACGTGAGCAGAAGTAGGATGGACACAAGCAGAATTAGGGGACAGAGCGACAGAAGCAGGGGAAACGTGAGCAGAAGTAGGATGGACACAAGCAGAATTAGGGGACAGAGCGACATAAGCAGTAGAGACGCGAGCAGAAGTAGGATGGACATAACTAGAATTAGGGGACAGAGCGACAGAAGCAGTAGAAACGCTGGCAGAAGTAGGATGGACACAAGCAGAATTAGGGGACAGAGCGACAGAAGCAGGGGAAACATGAGAAGAAGTAGGATGGACACAAGCAGAATTAGGGGACAGAGCGACAGAAGCAGGGGAAACGTGAGCAGAAGTAG
>JAWQFJ010014110.1:5000-17500 GCA_034096865.1 Theodoxus fluviatilis | reverse complement strand
AAGCATCGTTGTGATTTCCGTGATGTATGGAAGGTATTGGAGATGGCGGAATAGAGTGGTCTTGCAAACTGGGGTCCGAGATCATGCTCTGAATTGGGGCAAATCCAATGCTCGACTGCACTTTTAGAGTGGATGACATTTCCAAGTAAAAAAATTGCGTCGGCAATTTTTATATATACTGATGAATGTTTCTGGAGTTCTAGAGAGCTTCCATATTTGACTGCAGAATGGAAAGCGAACGTCACAAAAATAACTAGATATCCTATATTAGATACATTTTGTCCATGGATGCTTTTACAACAAAAGTCATATGAAAGATGTTTACACATTGCGGTTTTCATTCATATTGCGATCCATTTCCAAACATAAAGAAGCATTAAAACTCAGAACAACGAAAGTATTCAAAAGGTTTCCATCGTGTGAGTCAGAGTCAAAGTGATACTGCTGTAGAAGACACTGATGCAAAAACATGCGATATCTAAGGATTGCATCTTGTAAAAGTTCCCATTCACCTTTTAATCAGAAATCTCGAGTTCCAACGTCCTTTGGCGTTACATGTAAGTAAATCCATTATCGAGCAGCTACGCAGTAGGAAGTCCTTCCGAGACCGATTTGTTTCTTCTCAAGCTTGGCAAGGTCAGAGGCACTTTTTCCGTCCTTGTTCTTTTGTTTGCATGAAATCCGTCACTTTTCCCTGAAACACCACTTTTAACTGTCATGCTCCCTCGCAATTTTACCTCGGTGATCGTCAAAATCCTCGACGCTTGCAATCAACAGAACTTGCGTTACGTAACTCTGGGCTGAAAACCCCCCCACTCCGACTCCTCATGCCCTATGATCAGGAGACGGCTGCAGACGCCATGGTCATAGAACAGAGTTGATCTTTCAATTTTTAAATGCATGAGAAGGAGAGGGGGAAACTTTCACCCCGCCTAGATAATTGAAACGGATTCCTCGAGATGAGAAGAGCTTGTCACATTACAAGGGAGAACGCAAGAATGGGCGGAGCAGGAGTCTCTTCCCCGCCTGTCCATGGCGCTTGCTTATTCCCCAAAGGGCCCAAACCCGATCCAAGGTCAAGAGGGGTCGTCACCTTTGCCCCACTCATCTCCCCTAATGCCGTGACTTGATCTTCCTGCCCTAATGGTCTTCAGCGGTGGGGCGTCGGCATCAATAGCTTCTGGCTTCGATGGTCTCCTTCCTTTCTTCTCTCTCTCTCTCTCTCTTTCTCTCTCTCTCTCTCTCTCTCTCTCTCTCTCTCTCTCTCTCTCTCTTTCTCTCTTTCTCCTCTTTCTCTCTCTCTCTCCCTCTCTCTCTCTCTCCCTCTCTCTCTCTCTCTCCTCTCTCCTCTCCTCTCTCTCTCTCTCTCTCTCTCTCTCCCTCTCTTTCTCTCTCTCTTTCTTTCTCTCTCTCCCTCCCTCTCTCTCTCTCTCTCTCCTCTCCCCACCCTCTCTCTGTCTCTCTCCTCCCCCCCTCCTCTCTCTCCCCCCCCCCCTCTGTCTCTCTCCTACTCCCCCCTCTCTCTCCCCCCGCTTTCTCTCTCTCTTTCTCTCTCTCCTTCCCCCCCCCTCTCTCTCTCTCTCTCTCTCTCTCTCTCTCTCTCTCTCTCTCTTTCTCTTGTTCCTCATCTTGTTCCATACGTGTGTCTGCAGTGGTGTTCCACAAGGGTCCGGCAATCTAAAAAAAACAGTCGGTTCTGTCCCATCCTTGTTTGCCGTGATGTCAAGCAGCATGGAGTCAGATTCTTTGCTTTCTGGCTTGTTAGCCTCTCATGCATCCTTGTTACACCTTCCAGCCTACATCGGGTCACTTCGGATGGTATTGCCTTCTGGCTCGTTTGTTTCTCTCACTGAGGTGTTAGGCCGACTCATCTAACAGCCAAATGGTTCTGAAACCCATCACTATCTGCCTCGATGGTTCTTCAAAGCTTTGCTGAAATGACAGTCCGCATCAGCTTGGCCTGGCGTGGAAATCCTATCCTTTCTGTATCGTGAGTCCCGGCCTTTCAGAGGAGCTTCATTCAAACACCACTGGAAACCTCCACGTGTATGCAACCACGGTTTGGCAACCCATTGCCTCACGGCTGAGCAGTCTCTCCCTTAGGCCATGGTACCCACTAGACTGAGAGCCATAGCAGCCTGGATGCTTTCTGCCAGGATGGCTCCTATCCTGTCTCTTCCATGCTGCCCCAGTCGTCAACTGTGGGAACAGACCGTGGGGGGTCCTTCCCTCGAGTCTGTTCCGGCGCCGCGATTTCCTTACTGGTGCCTCTGGTCTTCCGCCAGACATTCGGCCTCCTGCGGCGCTTGCCCAAGTGCCAGTTTATCAAAGCCGTGGTGTATTTTATCTGGACATGTGTATCTCCACTGTGGTTTTGCAGTTCGTGCAGTCAGGCAGGTTCTACCATGCACGACACTTCACCTAGGAATTATAAAACGTGTGCTCTTAACCCTTGCTTGGCGACATAATGGAGGCAACTTTATACGCTACACAGAATAAAAATCCCCACCTGCCTGTCCACCTCACCCTGACCCCTTTTACTGCTACTGCCCTCATCAATGTACGTCACGTTCTAATCTGTTAAGCAAATCTAAGAACTCTGAGGATAAATACCCATGTATTGCCCATAGATTATCATTGTAAGGTCACACATTACATCCCCGGTTTCCACAAGATAA
This sequence comes from Theodoxus fluviatilis, assembly GCA_034096865.1. NCBI lineage: Eukaryota > Metazoa > Mollusca > Gastropoda > Cycloneritida > Neritidae > Theodoxus > Theodoxus fluviatilis. Next base: position 14,822 of record JAWQFJ010014110.1, on the reverse strand, counting down.
CATTGCAAGTCGAACATGTGCACAGAAAATGTTCACGTCTACACACTTTTGCCCACTTCCTCTCTGGGTGTAAGCGACCCACGCATTTGGCTTGATAGGGGCCTCCACTGCTCCACTATAGGAAATTCTCATTACTCTGCAGGAGTTATCTTCGGCGCTCTCTGTCGAAAAACAACGCGTTAGGTTACTTCTGGCAGTTCCGGTAGAATGGTAAAAATAGAAGCTGATGTGATGATCGCTAGATCGTGGCAAAAGGATGACATTTAAAGCATGCAAAAAGATTAATTAGATTAAAAACTACTCGAAAATAGTCATATTAGACTGTTTTAACGTATATTCTGCACAAAACTCACAGAAGATAAGGAAACAAACCTCACCGTACGTACCTAGCTGGCTAGCAGACGAACGCGATCGAACCGTAGTCACTACTCCAGCAGACGATCGAGCAAGTGTGATATAATGAGTGGCAGCAGACAATTGTTTAGTTCTGGCTTGAATTGACTATTTCGTTTTCCTGGTCTGGCGAGGACAGAAAATTCACGATAATATACTGATAGAGTCGATGAGTGCATGGTCAACTTGCCCGCATTCGGCGTAATGTAACGTGTAAGATTATGACAAGAAAATGGCATTAAAGCACAAAACACAGTTTCATGACAACTAAATTCACCAATTATATTAATAACTGACCATATTTACACCTACAGCTAGTGCTAAAACCTTACATACAAAGCAAACAAAACATACTGCGGGGAGTGTCCCGGTCTCGCATCAAAACTCAGTGCACGAGTGTCATACTTGTCATAATCTTACACGTTACATTACGCCGAATGCGGGTAAGTTGATCATGCACTCATCGACTCTGTCAGTCTATGGTCGTGAATTTTCTGTCCTCACCTGACCAGGGAAACGAAATAGTCAATTCAAGCCAGAACTAAACAATTGTCTGCTGCCACTCATTGGAGCATTCATGAAACATTATATCACACTAGCTCGATCGTCTGCTGGCGTAGTGGCTATGATTCGATCGTGTTCGTCTCCTAGGTATGTACGGTGTGGTTTGCTTGAGTACTATCTGTAAGTGTAAAAATGGTCAGTTATTAATATAATCGGTGATTTTAGTTGTAATGAAACTTTTTGTGTGTTTTAATGCCATTTTCTTGTCATCATCGACCCGATCTTACGAGTTATATACATTACGCCACTTCGACTCGATGATAATGAATTTTCGGTCCTCCCAGACCAGGGAAACGAAATTGTCAATTCAAGTTAGAACTACAGTTATCTGCTGCTACTCATTCGAGCTTTACATGAAACATTATATCACACTAGCTCGATCGTCTGCTGGAGTAGTGACTACGGTTCGATTGCGTTCGTCTGCTAGCCAGCTAGGTACGTAGGCCTACGGTGAGGTTTGTTGGCTTATCTTATGTGGGTTTTGTGCAGAAAGTATGCGTTAAAGCAGTCTAATATGACTATTTTCGATTATTTTTTAATCTAATTAATCTTTTTGCATGCTTTAATGTCATCCTTTTGCCACGATCTAGCAATCAGCACATCAGCTTCTCTTTTTACCAGTCTACCGGAACCGCCAGAAGTAAAGTGTTGCACTCTTCTCTTGCAATATCCTGTTGTACGGGGGTTCTCCTAGCTTGCGCCGGGAAGTCGAAGGTCACAAAAGCTGGTGGTCGTTTTCGATAAAACTTTATTCACGCACTGGTCGATACACACAGCGGTGACAATCAGTCAACAACTTCGTCGTAACAACTTCGCTCTAAGCGCAGTGCCGCAGAGGACTCGCTTCTTACAAAGGAGGACTCGTTTATCCTCTAGTTAAGCTCTCACCTTAACTCTGTCGTGCCTGCTCGTGTTCTCCCTCTCTTTGTCCAGCTTGCTTTACACATATTCCGGAACCTACCAGTACACAGTTGAATATTCTCGGTGGCCAGAACGCTTCACAAATAACGCCACGTGACACAGCCGAGACAAATTTAGCTCAACACAAGCACATGACCACGCACCGGCATAGCGAAGAGGCTGATGTAAACACAGAACAGCCCGATTGCGCTACAACAAACTCGCACGTTCTAGAACCTTCACAACATAAGCGTCTTAAGCTCTGATAATTAAAAGCCTGTTTTAATTCTACAACAGCGAAGTAGGCGTGAGCGTTGCTCGATTGAACAGGCCTTAACAGATGCTTGCTCATCGCAACTGCAAAGAAGGCAAATGAGACGTGTGCAGTTGACGCTTCACTATTTTCAAGTTTTCTGTCAGGTAGTTCCCAATGTTACCGAGTTCATATTGCAGAACTTTAGACCGTAAACTATATTCTTGAACCATGTTCGTCTGGCTATCAGGTCACGGAAAATGCAACTGCCCAGGATTTTCCTTTCATTGCTTTATGCACAGAGCTGACAATAGTAGACATGCCCGTGTGAATAGATTATAGTCTGTGATAGGGTCAACCTATAAGAATGAACATACTTTTCAATGCAAGTTTAGGTCCGAGCTTAGATCCAGTGCCACTGTGAAGGTTTTCTATGTCCACTCCAGTCGCAGTGGAGCCTGGTTTCTTGGTGCATTGTGAACCAAGGAGAGGACAGTGCCCTCTTTAAGATGAAACATTTTGACACTGCAACTTATGCTTTTCAAGGACTGGTTTGATATACGTGGTATGGTCAGAAATCCTACGAAAGAAAGCCTGCACATGTGTTTGTTCTTGATATTTGTTTACTCACTTGACCATTACTGCGGTCAGTGATCTGCTCACAGCCAGCTGACCAAGCTATTCTCTGTACTGATAAGTAATTCTAAGTCTAGCAGAGACCAATAATTATCAAGAGGGATCTTTGTAGTCTGTAAGGCGATAGGATAGGTTCACCACGATATGTCACATCATGATGTATAAGGAAGATAGAAATGATCCGTTTATACCGTATAACTCTCTCTCTCTCTCTCTCTCTCTCTCTCTCTCTCTCTCTCTCTCTCTCTCTCTCTCTCTCTCTCTCTCTCTCTCTCTCTCTCTCTCTCTCAACATCTATAGTATAAACGTTTCAGGATGTAGATCCAGTGAGTAAAGGGGAATATACAGGCTCTGTTGCACCCTTGTTGATCCCCCCCCCCCCGTTTTCTCGCCTCTTAAGGCAAGTCCCTCACTCTTTTTCCCCACATCGTGTTCCCTAGTTCATCTATGGACTTGTGGTCTGACGAATAAAGTTTAAAGTTTCAAACGTTTCACTCTCTCTCTCTCTCTCTCTCTCTCTCTCTCTCTCTCTCTCTCTCTCTCTCTCTCACTCGGCGGCTCGCGCTCGCGTGGTTAAGACGTGTTTGCTGTGGCTCCGCTCTGCCCACGTTAGTTTAGGACACCCTCTACCACTATGCCAGTCGCTGGACTACCAGTTACCTTGGAGACTATGCTGATATCCTTGCTGTCGACGCATGAACCTACTTCGTGGAAAGTTACAGGCGAGCATGGGAGTGTCGTGGTTGTGCTACGGTTTCGAGAGGAGGATGGCCGACCATTTCTCGATTCCGATATCAAGAGAGGAGCGTGGAAAAGGAAGACACCGTCACAGCGGCGACGAGACCAACAACGGGCTCGGCAACACAGAGTGATAGGTGAGCATAGAGCGGCCGACACTCTTTTGCGCGAAAATTTAAACAAAAATGTTGTTGCGACATCTACAACCTCTGATGCCGATGCTGCACGAAATTCTTGCGCCGCCTCACTTGTGACCTTTGACCCGTCAGGCGCATGTGTTCACTCTAAAACGGTATCTGCCGCAATGCCAGTCGAGCATCCCGTACGATCATCAGCTTCTTTCAGCCCCAGTTCGTCACCACCTTCGGGAAAAGAGGTTTCAAGTGAAGAATTTAACGCTGCCCTTCAACTCACGATGAATAGACTGGGGGAGGCCCTGTAGCGTGCAAAATAGTAACCCGTGCAAAACAGTAACCGGAAGTCATCGCAGAGTTATCTGCGAGGGACGTGCTTTATGCAATTTACCGCTCCTGCACCTGTTCTTCGCATGGAATATATTCCGATAAACGACGCATTAGTTGCTTTACGAGGTATTGGTGCATTTGTGTAGTTTAACACATGATGTAGCGTTCAAAAAAGTGTTTCCCCGTGTAAAGCCGTCTCCCCTGCCGGAAATAATATGGGAGTCACCTCCCTGTAGTCTGTTTGTAGTCTGGTTTTATAAAACGCGACCGTTGACTGACTTGGCACGCCCGGGGAGTTATGCTAAGATCCGGCCGCGTAAATATATCTGCGTTTTGTGACAAACGTCTTGCTCGGCGGTACTGTACTCCATGCACCTTAACGGTGCGCGTGATTCGGGTGTAATCTTAAGCTAAACGACGTTCCGAATGTTTCCGACTTCGACCATTTCAGCAGCGCCAATAAACGTCGTTTAGCTTAAGATTACACCCGAATCACGCGCACCGTTAAGGTGCATGGAGTACAGTACCGCCGAGAAAGACGTTTGTCACAAAACGCAGATATATTTACGCGGCCGGATCTTAGCATAACTCCCTGGGCGTGCCAAGTCAGTCAGGCGGAGTGGCGGGTGCCGTCTCTTTTTAGAGTGGAATTCTCAGCACGTCCCTCGCAGATAACTCTGCGATGACTTCCGGTTACTGTTTTGCACGGGTTACTATTTTGCACGCTACACCCCCTCACTCACCGGATGGAGATGGTGGAGAATTCACTGCGGGAGGAGGTGAAAGGAGTGCACACAGCTCTGAATATCAGCGACACCAACCAAGCTACATCTGCTGATCGCCTCTATGATTGTGAGAAAACCCACTTTGTGTCATCAGCCGGTGATGCAGCAGCTGCTCCTGTTCCACTTGCCCTAGACTTGCCTGCCTTCAACAGCAAGATGAGTGTAAACAAAGACAAGACCGAGAAGCGCCGGACGCCGCCGCCAAGACAACAACTATCTAGACGGTCCACACGTAAAAAATGACTTTGGTGATGATAGACACTCGTCCTACGTGCAAATCGTGCTTTCCAAACTGGGTGCCGGTTTTGATGACTTTGATCGAGTTGTTCGCGTTTCAATTTCGTGGTCCGCGTTCCCAATGTAATAGGCCGGTGGTCTACACATTAAATTTGTTCAGTTCAGTTGTTCTCTCTCTCTCTCTCTCTCTCTCTCTCTCTCTCTCTCTCTCTCGCACGCTCTCGCCCGCTCGTTCGCTCTCTGTGTGCGTGTGTGTACCCGCGAGCGCGTGTGTATGTGTGTGTATGTTTATGTGTGTTTGTGTGAATGAAACCACAGAAACGTTATATCGTAGAGCATGTTATGATAAGAAGACATGAGCGTTGATGTTGGCTAAATGGTCGACCACATGAAATTACTTTCTTTCATGGGCAATAGATTATCATGTTGTGTTCCATAACTAGAATTAAAAAAGGTATGAGAAGAAAGCTAATGAAAGTTCTTTCTCCCCAGGAATTACCTATTTTGCAGCCTCGATCTAAATTGCTCTAAATTGAATTTCTAGAATTATTTCAGGACAGGCTTCTTAAGGTGCATAGCACCTCTAGTTCGCACTTAGTTGTCCTCCACGGCAAATGTGTCTTCTCTAACGTTTCAAGTCGGGGTATAATGCGTCAGTCCTGCTTGTATTGTAGTTCAAAAGACGCACGACATTTGGTTTTTCACTCTTGGAATTTGAAATGAACAAAGAAAACGACAAGGAAAAAAACTATTTATGATTATTTTCAAACTCCCTTCATGAAAAATATTGCAAGTACATCGTTTTATCTCCAAGTATGATGAATCCTTTGCTGTGGAAGAATAAAAAACCTCAAAGGCTTTTTTCATATCTTACATTCTAGTTATATGTTTTGAAAACCAATCTTTTTTTCAGCATCTGAGCACAGGCCCTGCTGTTTCCAGTAAGTAACCATGCTAAGACTGGAACAGAAAACGACTCTAGTGGACGGATTACAGGATGAATGAACAGAGTTCAAGCTTATCAGCCTGTGTACGCTATTTAGGTAATTGATCATCTAATGCATGGTGTACATGCAGAGTGAAGAAAGAACGAGTCAGATCGACATTAATCTCAGTCATGCATAATTTATGAGTCGACCTGAAGACGTGGATGATTTATTCTTACCCCAAATCCATGAGGCAAAATTGGTTTGAAGATTTTACATTCGTTTACTGAGAATAGAACAGCGGGTGTCACTAAAAAGCAAGTCCTGTCTACCTTACGGAATCCCCAGTGGATATCATACATTTGGATTCTAGGGTATCCCACCATCAGGTAGTCAAGACAGGAAATACAAAGGGAAAAGATCGTTTTAAACACATGTAAAGAATGCGTCTTCCTTCATGATTTGAGAATTAGAACTCAGAGAATGTTTGCAACTACATCTAGAGACATTTGTAGCCCACGAGAGACGTAGAAAGCATTGGCAGAATTCTAAAACAAGAGTTTCGTCGGAGCAAAATTAGCCATGTGAGTAGGTGCTGTTACTATGTTGACATCTGAATAGTGTTCTTACAAAAAGCGTACATTCCCTGTGTCCCTATCCATTGCCACACCAATCCTCGCTTAGTAACCATGTTCAAAGTCTCAAGCTGACACTCACACAACACAGTAAGCAAAGGATGCCTTGGTGAATAGTTGTTGATATGCCCATTGAGACTATGAGTGCGCCTGCCAGTCTGTCTGCCTGTCTGTGATGCCCAACTTTATTCTCTACCTCGATCTTTCAATTCCATTGTTTTAACCATAACTCTCTCTCTCTGTCTGTCTGTCTCTCTCTCTGTCTCTCTCTCTATCTCTCTCTCTGTCTTTCTCTCTGTCTCTCTCTCTATCTCTCTCTCGCCCTCTCTCTCTCTCTCTCTCTCTCTCACTCACTCACACACACACACACACACACACACACACACACACACACACACACACACACACACTCACACTGACTGTTTCCTAATTGTGTCTGCTTTTGAAACATATTTTCCTCCTTCTTCTCAAACGCAAGCCCATCCATACCACGTTTCCTCGTTTCCGCCCATTTCCCGCACTATCCGACCTTCTTTCGGAATCCCCATTTCTATTTTAACCGCTTTTACTTATATGGGTCTCCATACGCCATTTTAAAAGGTTAATGACAAGGCAAATGGAGTTTGACTTGCTATTACGTATCCCAATATACACTAGTGAGTGTGTGCTCAACGGCTTTGCATAGGCTACAAAGGTTGATAGGTCAGAAAAAGCCTAATCCATGCATGCATCCGAAAATGCGTCCATCCACCCACCTAACCATCTATCCATCCTCCATCCATGCATTCTTATATGCACCTATCCATCCATCCATCTATCCAACCATCCATCCATCCAAAAACTATCCATCCATTAATTCACCAATCTATCCATCCATCCATCCATTCTTCTCTTCTATTCATTGACCTAAGCCTAGAAGGCAGCTTCTCCAGGCGTGTGGGCTCGATTCAAGATAATATCTGTCAAAATTCCCCTAACTTTATATCATATACTGTAAATACCGAAGGAATATCTTCCAGAGATTAAACAAAGTCATATACTTCAAGGTACAAAGCCATTTCTTTACAGAGTTCCCATGATTGCAATCAAACCCTGCATGGGGCTAGGATATCTCTGTCAAAGATCCCTGTGACATGTAAGATATACACTGCAAGGAACAAGGGTATCTCTTCAAAGGATTTCAAGACGTTAAAGTTAAGGGTTAGTAGATCGTGGTGACTGCCTTTGAAGATACTGACAATTAAACGCGGAAAACATACGTTAAACTTGTGCGCCTGATATCAGAGGATTTGACGACAGTATGACACTTCAGTCAACACAGAAATACTTATTCATGAGAAAATAAAAGATATTAACAATATTTCCTCAGTGCATGATGGTTTGTGGGAAACCGTGTAGGAAACACGCAAGTAAAAATGAGACGATAGTAACATTAAACGCGAGTATCCACAAACAAACTGAGGGACCAACAAGGACTAGACTGGGTTACAGCGATTCGAGTGGACGTTTTTGCAGCTTCGCCATTCCGTTTATTTTGTTCATGTTCGCCCCTGTGAGCGTTGCACCGACTCTCTTCGGCATATTGTTATCCATGCTCTTATTGCATTAATTTGATTCATCTACTGACGGCATCTACCTACATACCAGGTCTGACGGGAATCTGTTCAACTTTGCGCGCCTGCGCTCCCGGACCAAGGTGAGAACAGTGCTCATCAAGGAGATGCTCTGTCGACGATGCGGCCCTAGTTGCCCACACAGAGGATGCCCTTCAGAGAATGGCCGATCTGTTTGCAGATGAATGCAAACAATTCGGCCTCACCATCGGCATAAAAAAGACAAACGTCTCCGTGCAAGACGTTGGGGCCCCTCCATCCATCAAAATCAAACACACCACACTTAAGCAGTTGAAAACTTCACCTACTTGGGATCAACTATTAACAACTGTTTCTCCCTTGATGTTGAATTCGATCGGCGGCTAGGGAAGGCAACACCATCATGGTCAGACCCTCCAAGAGAGTGTGGGAAAACAACTTCCTCACCAAACACACCAAGATCCTCGTCTACCGGGCCTGCGTCCTCACCACTCTGCTCTATGGAAGCGAGACCTGGACCACCTACATGAGGCAGGATCACAGGCTTGAACGCCTTCCACATGCGGAGTCAGCTGACGGGACCACATCACAAACAGCGACGTGCTACTACGCGCTGAGGTCCCCAGCATGTACTCCCTGCTGAATCGGCATCGCCTACGATGGCTGGGGCACCTACAGCGCATGAGGGACGGCAGGCTGCCAAAGGACATGCTAAATGGCCAGTTGGCCGAGGAGGGCAAAAGAAGAGCCGGTGGTCCCAGACTCCGCTTTAAGGACGCCTGCAGAAGAGACCTCAAGACCTGTAACATCACCACAGCCGACTGGGCAACGCTGGCTGGGGACAGAAGTGCCTGGCGCCAACATGTCCGCGAGGGCACGAGAGTGGCGGATGAGGCGAGAGGTCAGCTCGCGGCGGAAAAGAGAGCCCGAGGAAGACGCATTGAGCCGATTCCCACAGCCCAGATGACCCAACACGTCTGTGGCGCATTCGGCAGAGACTGCCGCTCGAGGATTGGCCTCTACAGCCACAGCCGGCGCTGCAGAAGCTCGACCAACACTACGAATCTCCATAGAGCGCGCTGATGGTCTTCCGAGACTGCGATGCCAAAGTGAAGTGTGTATCTCTGCGTGTATGTGTGTGTGTGTGTTTATGTATGTGTGTGTATTTATATGTGTGTGTGTGTGTGTGTATTTATGTGTGTATGTGTATGTTTAGGTGTGAACGAGTCCCTCTGTATGTGTATTCTGTGCATGTATTTGTGTTTGTGCGTGTGTTTGCGTGTGGGTGCGTCTGTGTGTATGTGTGTATCTGTGTGTGTGTGATATGTGTGTATGTCTATTTATGTGTGTATATGTCCCTTTGTATGTGTATTTGTGTGTGTATTCATGTGTGTGTGTGTGTCCCTCTGTGTGTGTGTGTATGTGTGCGTGTACGTATGTGTGTTTGTGTGTGGTGTGCATATGTGTGTTTGTATGTGCGGGGGGGGGGGGGGAGAGGTTGCACACACCTGTGCATGCTTTTGTAACCAGTTTGTATTGTCATGACAAACAGATAACCTTTTTTGTTTCAGTCAAACGCTGAATAAGGATTTTTTTCCTTTCAGTTTCAAAACATAGTGAAAGTGGGACCATCAAAACTTTTAAAGCGCGCAAAGTAAAACTACATTCCGACTTTCTGTAGCTCGAGACCCATGAAGCA
>JAWQFJ010014106.1:37500-42500 GCA_034096865.1 Theodoxus fluviatilis | reverse complement strand
TCGTGTTTCTCCTGTCACGAATTCCGCAGCAAGACGCGTGGGGTCTACTCTTGCCCCAGCCCACGGGGGCTGAACTCCTGGGCCCTTCCACTATATCGTGTTATAACAACGACCTGTGTTCTAATTGGGCGTAGTGAACGAAAGTCGGTGTGGACTTACCAAACTCGCATACGGAGGCTGTTGCATCTGGATGTGGGCCGAAGTGGAGACTATAATGATATGCATACGTCACTGCCGAAAGCACTTGGCTACATGATAAACCTTTTTAGTATCATGTAGCTCACAGGCACAGATTTGGCCAAACTGCTTCGCTTCACATTTCGATTTAAATGACGTAGCAATTGATATGAATTATTGATATATTCTACATACAGCTTTGAGAAGTTGACACTGTTCCTTTTGTTTACTTGTGTTGCAGAAAACAAGCCTCCCGGCGCCAACGAGCTCTCTCTCACCGGCCAATCAGAAAGCAGCTTCGGTCTACTTTGTCCAGGCATAGGCTAGGGCCAAGGAGTACTATATCAGAAGGAGATGCACCACAGATGTCCAGCCTGTGCTAGCAAAGGCCATCATACTGATAACAGTATACTATCATTGTTAACATAAACAAGCAGTTTTCTGATTTTGTACTTATAGGGGGACATTTTGCTAATAAAGAAAGTCATTTTGGTGCTTTTTTCCCTCCCATTAGAAAATAAACTGCCGGATGTGCATTAAAACCTCTATTAACACTTGACTAAAGTGAATGATCACTTTCTTGCATGTTTATCAGTTAAAAGGACTGAATGACCAACATACATTCAACAAAATACTATTCTCATTAACATAAATCAGATTAAATGAGTAAAAAGGATCTAAAACTAACATTTTAAGTTTGTTTTTTAAAGTTCAAATTTAAAATTAAATTTTCAATGCCACACCTGCAGCACTGTCAAACGGAGACGCCCAGTAATAAAATGGAAAGCAGTCAAACATGGCCTAGAAATCTAGTTGTGATTCTGTTTATCCAACAATTCCTACTAAAAATGCTGCACCGAGCAAATTGCATTGCATTCAATTTTTTTAATATATACTTTTTTTAAACAACAACAGAGAGAGGGAATGAGAGAGCGAGAGAGGACAAGAGACTGAAGAGTGAGAGTCGAACACACAGCCAGCCAGACAGAAAGAGGGAGAGAGAGACAGAAAGTGTTTATACTATGTGTGTATCTGTGAGAGAGAGATTGTCTGTGACTGTGAGATAGTGTGTGTGAGAGGGGGCAGTAGACAGAAATGCAGTACACAAACAAGGAGAGCGACAGAAGAAAGTCTCTAGTCATTCACAACTTAAATAGCAGTTGTTAGTAGGGGTGGGGGTTGTGGGAGGGTCAAGGAAAGTCTACCTTCAAGTGAGCATAAAATTGACAAGCACTATTACATCCAAGGACCAATATCACAATCACACTGAAAAACACACTAACACACATGTTGTGGACCTTTCCGCAATGACACACACACATTCATGTAAACACACAAACACGTACGCGTGTGTGCGCACATAAAATCATTAAGTGATTAATCCATATGAAATGACACACTTAAACGGCACATACATTGTCAAAACACACACACACTCTGATTGAACCATACACAGTAGCACACATGTATGTATACTCACACGTACCATCAGACACACACACACACACACACACACACACACACACACACACACACACACACACACACACACACACACACATTTATTACCTGGTAGGAATTGAACCCATTGTTAGGATGAAGAAAATTTCCAAGAGGTACTCTGATTCCGTTTTTAAACGCTTTGAGAGTAACAGGGCAAGTCCGAGTCTGTCTGTTTTCAACAATAACAGAAATAGTTGCTTCACTAAAATCCTCTTTCATGAAGACACACACAAAATGTTTTTCGGATCTTGTAATGATCACGTCTTTGAATGTTTTTCTCAGAGTTTTCTCAGGATTAAAACTTGCGAAGGTTTCAATTCCATCCACTTTCCTCAAATGTTCCAGTTGCCTAGCTTCAACGTTTGTAACATCCGTGGATCTTGGTTGAGCTTTCGGCGTTGGCATGCACGATTTTGGGATTTGAGGGAAGACACTCGGCGGATGCTTAGGTCGTGTGCGACCTCCAGGAAACGTATGAACTTCGTAGCCTTCGCTCCAGTGCCTCTCACAAATGAAGAACTTGTCAGGGTCAATCACAAAATCTTTACGTGGAGGCAGTACATTAATCCAAGTCTGTCTCTCGGCTGCATCAGTTGGAAGTTTGAACACACGGCACTTGTTGTTCTTGTTGTAATTCCCGTTACACCCTACTATACCACATTTATTCACCATTTTCTATCCATACAACATACATAAGATCTGTAGCAAACATCCCAGAATCAAAACATCGAAAACAAGAAGGGCAAAGCCCATACGACTCACATGCTTGACCTTGACCTTTACATGACCTTGACCTTCAGTTGACCTTCAAGGTCAAGGTCAAACAACTAAACCTACCAATGACATCATACACTAAGAAATGCTTTACATTTTCCCTACCAAAATACATGTGACCTTGACCCAAGGTCAAGGTCATTCAAGGTCATGCAACACAAAGCTGTTAATTCAAGACATAGGAAGCACAATGGTGCTTATTGGCACTTTCTACCATGAGATATGGTCACTTATAGTAGTTCACTACCCCATTTTGGTCACATTTCATAAGGGTCAAAGTGACCTTGACCTTGATGATATGTGATTAAATGTGTCTCATGATGAAAGTATAACATGTGCCCCACATAATTATTAAGTTTGAAACAGTTATCTTCCATAGTTCAGGGTCAAGGTCACTTCAAAATATGTATACAATCCAACTTTGAAGAGCTCCTGTGACCTTGACCTTGAAGCAAGGTCAACCAAACTTCTATCAAAAGATAAGGCTTACTTTGTCCTATATACCGTATATAGGTGAGGTATCCAATCTCAAAAACCTCAGAGAAAATTGAGAAAATGTGAAAAATGGCTGTTTTTTAGACAACATTTATGGCCCCGGCGACCTTGACCTTGAAGCAAGGTCAAGTCACTATGTATGTTTTTGAGGCCTTGTCATCATACACCATCATGCCACATTTGGTATTGATAGACTTAATAGTCTCCGAGAAAAATCCAACGTTAAAGTTTTCGGACGCCCGGACGCCCGGACGCCCGGACGCCCGGACGGACGAAACGGGTGAGTACATAGACTCACTTTTGCTTCGCATGTGAGTCAAAAACACTGTTTGAGTATCCATAAATCCACAGAAAGCAATATCTAAACAATTCAATTCAAAACTGCAGCCATCAACAATAATGCTTATGTCCGGTTCCTGATACATGCGCTACATAACAGAGTGCGCGTTTTAAACGAACAAAATCATCAAATCAACAAAATAGGTGACAAAATTATAATAAAACGTGTTTCAAAATCCTGTTTTAATGGTCTTTAAACTTCATATCAATATCGAAAATACTGATTTCAACTAAGCAAAGATTCATCCGTGGGTCAGTTGTCGCGAGACAAGTAGTACCAGCGATAAGACTGGCCTTTGCTAGCACAGGCTGGAAATATGTGGTGCATCTCCTATGATAGAGTACTCCTTGGCTAGGGCCTACATCGGACCTCGAAGAACACGATCACCAAAGTCTGCTTCGAACTTTGGACACTTGGCCAACCCTCAAAACACTTACGCGAAGTCGAAACGTTGGCGAAGGAGGTGGAAGCCATGTCCGATTAGAACAGAGCTTCAATCGTCACGCCAACCAAGTCCTGGGTTGTTGTTTTGGGATTCTACCCTACCTCTAACACCAGCCCAGTGACTTCCTGTAGTGAAAGGCTGCGCGTCTCAACACTGCTTAGGCCACTCAGCAGTTTCATTTTCCCCCATCCCAGCCCAACCTCTACCTCCACCCCTGCCCCCACCCCCACCCCCACCTTCACCCTTTACCTCCACCCCCACCCACCTACCAGTGGGTTGGGGGTAAGAAGAGGCCCACTGCGTCTCCCCATTGCATTCGTTGAAGACAAATAATCAGGGAAACGAGATTTGGGTTGCTCGTACTCTCACCGGCTCTAGTAATTGTTATGGTCATTGGCCTTACATAGCCTACAAAGGCTGGTAAACCGTGAAACCTCATTCGTTCACTAATTCATTCATTCATTCATTTATTTATTCGTTCGTTCGTTCACACATTCATCCATTCATTCATCCATTCATTCATCCTGCAGTTTTTGAAAGATCACGTTATTTCCATGGCCTGGCTGATACACACACACACACACACACACACACACACACACACACACACAAACACACAAACACACACACACACACACGAAAACAGTTTTTTTTAATAACATTTTACGAGAAAGCGTGTTATTTCTAGCAAGTTTGGCATCTGTGAGAAATAAGGATTTCTTCATACATACATTGTACAGTATACAAGGATGGGAACTCGACTGCAGATCTGTTCTGGTTGTACAAAACGAGAAACAACAGATAGGCTTTTGACCGAACCCTTTCGCTCGGTTGCTTGCATTCATTCACATGTAATTGCGAAAGTGTTCGAAGCACAAAATGGCGCGGATGGTTTTAAGCAACTACACTTCGACAATTTCCCCTGACCGCTTCAAGTTGCAGTCTCAAAACGAAATTCATGTAATGGTGGAAGAAGGAGGGGGGAGGGGGGGGGGGGAGGGAAGGGAGGAGAGGGGGAGGGGGAGGGGGAAAGGAGGGGAAAGGGGAGGGGAGAGGGGAAGAAATAAGACCAATAATGGAAACATTTAACCACTTTATTCTCACCAGCGTTCTTGGACACACAGAATTCAGAAAAATCAGTGAGCATCGAAAAACTGTCATCTCTACAACAGGCACGTTTTGACTGGCCCAACTTGTATTCGCCCACACTATAATGTTATACAAAGACTGTGCTTTCAATCGAAAACCACCGTTACATCAACAATG
>JAWQFJ010014106.1:0-27500 GCA_034096865.1 Theodoxus fluviatilis | reverse complement strand
ATGGATTACATATCATGTGGGCATAATCACAGGACAGGGCATTTGGAAGAGTTAGCACAAATTTAATATCTTCCACATCATCGACGAAAGGTCCTCGCAATGCATTTGCTCAGACACACATGAGAACAATTATACGAGATAACTGAAACTTGTTTCCTAAATGCAGTTCTTTGTACTGAGCGAAAAACTGTTATATCTAAAAGAGCAGCTTTCTTGTCATGTGACTCTCCCTTACATCTCTTAAGACCTTCTCACGAGTGGCCAGTTTTGATGAAAGGACAGGTAATTTATTTGTGTCCGGTAAAACAACTGAATGAGAACTTGGGGACATTTTAAAAACATCGGTGGAAAAATGAACCCGATATAACCGCATGGTAGTCGACGTGGATACCCCTACGCCAGGTGTATTCATACTAAATCTAGTGTGTTGATGAATGTCTTTCCAACTTTCCCTTTAACATCGCAGTTTCGAATCAAACACGGCTAGGCCGTGTAACGACCCAAAGTATGAACCGACCCAAAGTATGAACCGGAAATCGTCGCAGAGTTATCTGCTCGGGACGTGCTGAAATTTCAACTCTGAAAAGAGACGGCACCCGCCACTCCGCCTGACTGACTTGGCACGCCCGGGGAGTTATACTAAGATCCGGCCGCGTAAATATATCTGCGTTTTGTGACAAACGTCTTGCTCGGCGGTACTGTACTCCATGCACCTTAACGGTCCGCGTGATTCGGGTGTAATCTTAAGCTAAACGACGTTTATTGACGCTGCTGAAATGGTCGAAGTCGGAAACATTCGGAACGTCGTTTAGCTTAAGATTACACCCGAATCACGAGGACCGTTAAGGTGCATGGAGTACAGTACCGCCGAGCAAGACGTTTGTCACAAAACGCAGATATATTAACGCGACCGGATCTTAGCAGAACTCCCCGGGCGTGCCAAGTCAGTCAACGGTCGCGTTTTTTAAAACCAGACTACAAATAGACTACAGGGAGGTGACTCCCATATTATTTCCGGCAGGGGAGACGGCTTTTCACGGGAAAAAACTTTTTTTGAACGCTACATTATGTGTTAAACGACACAAATGCACCAAAAACACAAAAACTCGTAAAGCAACTAATGCGTCGTTTGTCGGGATATATTCCATGCGAAGAACAGGTGCAGGAGCGTCAAAACCCATGAAAAGAGAGCCGAGCAGATAACTCTGCGACGATTTCCGGTTCATACTTTGGGTCGTTACAGGCCGCCATTAGGACATCTGACTGAACACAACTCTACCACTACGTCACAAGCAGGAGCCTATCTTATTGGCCACCTAGAAAAAAGGAGGCCGGTGTTGGACTCGTATTGAAACAAAGTCTCCCTACTTCTTTTGTATCTTATTGGCTGTTCGAGAATGTGTCTGGCGGTCATTAAAAAAAAGTTTTCCTCTGGGGCGGGTAATCGACAGAACACTGCTCTCTGGACTTGCGAGCGCGATATTTCCTATGGAAACGGCATAGTTGCCAGAAAACTGCCACGTTTGAGCACGCCCAATAAAGCTTTGGCGACTTGCGAACGCGATGTTTCCAATGGAAACGACTTAGTTGCTAGAAGCGTGTCCACGTGCGAGGAGACCTGTCCGCACGTTGGAACATGGACGCTTTGTTAAATTAATAGCACTGTCGTCCATGGGTTTTACTGTCCCATTTACTGCAGGAGTCTCATGAGCTTTGGGTCAACATTTCTGGTCATCTTTTCCAGACAGCTAAATGCAAAAACTATTTTGTGCCACCATCAGTGAGAAATTTCAAAACGTTTCCCCCGACAATGAAGGATGCATGTACTTTCTAGAGCTTCGTCTCTTTGTGGGATTCGATTTTTTTTCTCTCTCTAATAGGCACTGTATTTAGTCGTTAGGACTTTGTAATCCGTTTTATGTTAAAGACGCATGTATGTATGTATGTACCTTTTGATAGCTTGTAAAAATCAGTGGAATGTATACCTGACGGTAATATTTAGTTAAAATAAAACCTCATTTTTTTCTTCTTTTCATCTGCAAGTTGGAATTTGCTGAATGGATGATTAGGCACGTGTTGCTTACGCTAGTATATTACAAGATCTTGCGAGGAATTGGCCGGTGTCAACATACGAGTACATGTATGTCAGATGATGAAAGCAGATGTAAAGGCAATCAAATGATGATATATGTTTGACACCGGCCTATGCCTCGCAAGATCTCGCGTCTATGCAACGCCTGCCCGCTTGCGTGTCTAATGGGATGTCTTTCTGCTGGTTTACCACGTTGAAGAGTTGAGCCAAGCATTTGAAGGCAAAATAGTCGAGCGTAAACCTACCTGACTCGGGCAACGTCTCCTTGAAAACTGCAGATTCACCTTCGCCCTTTGCTCTCATTTTCCAGAAACGATGACGCAACACCACCCAGTCTCCACGTCTTGCACGGACCACCATCGGGTGCCCATGTAACGCGTCACCGCGACGACGTTGCGTCACCAATGACGCTGCCATCCGCATTTGAACGCCGGTGACCCCATTGATGCTCATGTTCAACATTCGCTCCGATCTGGGTGGGGGGTCGGACTCGCAACAGGGATGGGGATTATTTCCCTCCAACGTCCACCGCCACCAGCCCAACCACGTGAGCAACCAGCGCTACAAACACCAGGGTCAAAGGTCGGTGACAACGTGGGAGGCTGTGAAAAAACGCTGCGAGCGTACGTGCATGACAAAAGCGTGGAAAAAGCTGGCCATGACAGGACTGCTGACGCTACACCTGGGCACCATGTTCGCCATTTTGTCCCACAATGGAGTGCCCCTCTTCCTCTCCGATGCTCTTCTCATGCAGGTGGGCTGCCGGCACTTCCTCCGTCATCAGGCGTATGCACTTAAAACGCACTGGTTGTGGGACCAGTGTTCATTTCTTTCCTTTTTCAGTGGGACACTTTTCTTTAGATTCATTTCATCCACAAGTCTTCGTCGATATCTATGGGGCAAACAGTGCTCATCCTAACTTTCTCAAACCCAAACTGCCTTCAGTCCCTCCCCGTCACTGCCATTCCTGTTCTGATCCATCACTACTGCTGCTGCTACTGCTGCTGCTGCTGCTGCGGCGGCGGCGACGACGACTACTACTACTACTACTACAATTATTACTACGACCACCACTGCACCACCACCACCACCACCACTACTATTATTACTACTACTACTACTGCTGCTGCTGCTGCTGCTGCTGCTACCACTTCTACTCCTGCTGCTACTACTACTATACTGCCTCTTCCACCACCACCACAACTTCTACTACCACTATACTACTACCACCACTACCATCAATACCACCACCACCAATATCACCACCACCACCAT
Organism: Theodoxus fluviatilis; assembly: GCA_034096865.1. Lineage (NCBI taxonomy): Eukaryota > Metazoa > Mollusca > Gastropoda > Cycloneritida > Neritidae > Theodoxus > Theodoxus fluviatilis. The sequence goes on along the minus strand of JAWQFJ010014106.1, from coordinate 24,133 downwards.
CCCCACCACCACAACGGCTACTACTACTACTACTACGACTGTTACTACTGATGTTTCTGCTACTCCTACGACTGCTACCACCACTACCACCACCACCAACCACCACGGCTACTAGTACTGCTACGACTACTACTGCTGCTGCTACTACTACCACCACCATCACCGCCGCCATCACAATTACTACCGCCACTCACACTACTGATGCTACTCCTGCTGCTGCCACTATACTGTTACATTTTGATTTTTATAAAGATGATGCCGTTAATGTTGCTGCTACTGCTAGTGGTGCTAATTGTTATTGTGCCTCACTGCAATAAACTGATCAGATGAGATCATCGCTTTCTTAACGGTAAATAATAGCCAGTGACGAATTTGGCAGTAGTGATTCAGGGTAATGTAATCAAATCATAGGCTTAACTCAATGAATACACACGTTTTTGGATGTTTCACAGGCGATAGCAAAGCGAAACACGGCCAGTGAAGCTATGCTATGCAATATCACAACACGGCAACACCTGAAACGCATGGCACATGTACAAGAATACAGTGGCAGACAATCCTCTATGAATTATTCACTGTTCTAATATTGCTCAAGTGGTTCAAGGGATGGAGCTTTCAGATAGCTCCTTTATTCTGGGCATTTAATTGTACTGACGTTGTCTGTTTCATTGCGCAGGTCCTGAGTGTTCTTATGGCACTGGGAGGAGCTACTTGCGTCGTCATGTCTGTCTTCGTCTTCCGACGACAGAAGAGACGCCTGCATCCTTGCATGTGCCTTGAGAGCGGGTCCAGCAAAGAGGACGAGCTCCTGAACTGGGAAGGTGACCAGTACGCCCCGCCCACTGACGGACATAGTCACCAGTCTTTCCATCACAACCACCACGTCTTCCTCCAAAGCCGCGCTCAGTATGACGTGGTCAGGGCCAGACTTCCCGAGCGTGACATCAGCGTGGTCATAACAGCTTCTCCAGTCCAACGTGAGACGCCCCATCGCACAAGCCCCGCCCACGAAAAAGATCGACGAGATCTCGGTCCGAGTCGGCACGCCTACAAAAACCCTGCGTTTGAAGACAAATCAAGGAAACACAGAGCGAAGAGCGAGCCAAATGTCTGTGACCAGAGGATCCGTTACAAACTGCGCTCGTAAGTGATAGGTTGTTGTCTTTTTGTGGCGTCTTGGGGTCTATTGATGAAAGATTGGGGAAAACTTGTTATGATGGCGACAGCCATAATGACGACGGAGACGTTGATGATGACAATGACATATTGCCATGTAAAGATACCGGAAGTGAATATATGGAGAGATATTCTCCTGGGTGGCTCCAATTTAAGCAATGGCGCTCTTCTATTCCTATTGTGTCTCCAACGAAATCCTCTTATACAGAAACTGGTACCCAGAAAAAAATCAAAATACATCAAATCCACGTGCGCCGAATGATTCGAAACAAGACATGAAAGCTCTGCGAACAGGGAAGTCTTCAAACTAATGAATTAAATGTAAATTCCTCTGTACAAACTTAAGTTGTTGTTATTAACCTGCGCAGTTGATATGTCCTGCGTGCTGTTCTTTCATTGTTTTCTTTCCTGCAGTTACCGGGGGAGACCCTCCCTACCAGTTCGTGGAGGTCACGTGGATCTGGAGCAGCTGACTATGTCGTCTCTAGTGTGACGTCATACACTTCCTCTTGATTTGATATACTTGGTATTCATGGACAGAGTTAACCGGACGAAAACCCTATTCCGCCGGTTAACTCTACACGCACGAAATGTTCTGCCATGACCAGTGACTCTTTGTGGGCAAATCTGTGACGTCGAGGATGTATTCGAACGGAAAGCAACTCAAGACGTCATCAAGTTATATGGCTGTCTGCTGGCGATGTTCAAGGTAAAATATAGCAGTGACGCTTTAATGACTTACACAGTGTTTGTGTATGATGAAGTGTTTTGCTGTGACTAAGCAATGGGCTTCATTGCTTTCGATGCTCGTGAACCTGTTAAGAAGATCGGAACGCTGGCTCACGACAGCTGTGTCGATAGATCCTCCTCTGTGTATCAACGTGCTTTATAGAGTGAGTGGGACCAGAACTCGCGCGTCACAAGGTGGATGAAACTGCACACAATATTGACCCATCCACGACACACCCCTTTCTCGCGGGAGATCGCGTGGTATCACATGCAGGCGGCAAATTGGCTTCGACGCGAACGCCAACTGAATCGTTGAGTTGTATTCCGGACAGCATTTGTGACTCATTTTTGCCAGACAGTGAGAAGATTTCTCAGACTGTGATAGACAGGGGTATGAATAAATACTACTCATGTTATTTAGACGAAAATAAGATCTATGAGCAAGAGGATTCAACGGTGGAGGTGACAGCTCGGGAAGTGCTGGCATCTGCGTGACAATGAGCGTCGTATCTGTCTGTTGTCAGGTGCCTGTAAAATGTTGATCAAGTGTTCCAGTGATCAGGTAGTTAAGTTTAAAACGGATTGAGCGCCTCGGGTTGGTGTAGAGTCGCTATACAAAACTTCTACCTTTACCTTCACCAGTTGCATTGATGAGAAAGAAATTTACCAACCACGTTCGATTCGAAGATTTCGGTCATGCTATTTACCGAAATGGCGCTAATGTAATGGCTTCGAAATGGCTTAGAAATAAGCCTACATATCGTTATCCCCTTCTTAAATATGATATATTTAAGCTATTCTAATTAAACCAGAACTATATTTGACCAAATTACGTTAGAAACAGCAACATTTTGAAACAGACATGCAGTAGCCATTTCGATCATCATCCTGGACGGATATGGCGACCGCATGATGTCTGTGTTTCAAAATGTTGCTGTTTCTAACGTAATTTGGTCAAATATAGTTCTGGTTTAATTAGAATAGCATAAATATATCATATTCAAGAAGGAGATGACGATTTATATGCTCATTTCTAAGCCATTTCGAAGTCATTAGCGCCATTTCGGTAAATAGCATGACCCGAAGATTTGATCGAGACAGGGGTGAACCTTTGCGCTTTGGCTTACGTTGGATGGGATATATTCTGTTCCAATTCTGGAGCTTTGTATAACCGTGCTCTACCCAAAATCTCAGAACTACCATCACGACAGACAAGCTGTGTAACGAGATGGTAAGGTACATAGGCATCATCCTCGCAATGAAGCGTTACTGTACGTCTTATCCTCACTCAATCCTCACGCTCCCTCCCAAAATTTGCTTCCTGAAGCCTAGAAATGAATAAACGTGTGTTAAACAACAGTAATGTTCAATTTAAAATGCAGATCTGAGACTCACCGCCGCACAGACTCCTTTGTTTTTTGAGATTTAGTTGATCGTGTGGCCGGCAGCACGCCTTGATCCACGCCATGGCATCGGCTTTTCTGCTTTTTACAGAGGGAAATTGATGCAATTTGCCTCCTACTATTTTATCGATATATCGATGATCACCAGAGCATGTGCCCCACTAGCAGAGAACAACCATTTTGTTGTGGTTGTGCGATAGGCTAGAACTGAAGCGAAAACGCGTGATGGAGTCAAAGAGACGCTGCTTCCAGACAGTGCCGTATTTGTGATACGAGTGTGAGCCAGAGAAGTCTGCGCTAAAAAAAGACTAGTTCCGCGTCAGCAATTGGCTAAGCCCAGCGACCGCGTGGGCCGTGTGGATGGGCTAATAGTCCAGGAAACCCTGTCACTAAGTCGCCTTTTCCTTCTCCCCATTCCGTCTCACCTCCTTCCCCACCTCAACTCTATCTTATCCCACTCATCCTTGTCCCGCTCAGAACCACTCCCTCATCTGTCGAACTGCACGGATATGGAGCTTTTATAGCCGTTTCTACTTAACAGCCACGATCAGCGGCCCCACATGAGTGTCATTATGACTGCCTCGGAAGCAATGAAAGGAGTGAAGCTGAAGTAGGGGGTCAGCAGGGGAGGTAACTAATTGTTCGCATAGAGGACACATTGTTGTCTCCCCTTGACTATCATTGCAAGTGACTTTAGCCTCCAGAGTTGGAAGTCAGAATAGACCCACCTCGTCTCCCTACGAGATTCGTAGGAGGCGAATAACTACGGATGTCGTCACTGGATTTGCGCTTACTCTTAACTATCATAGTGATTTTCGTGCTAAATAGCCTCACACAGCCTACACAGGCTGATAGGCTGTAAAACAGCATTTAACCATTATCCGTGAATGTGACTTTCTTCGAGTTCGAATAGCTGCGATAGTAGCTGACAAATCTAGCGCTGAATTATTTCTTCTTGCCATGGTTGCCAGAGTAGGTTAGTTGTGGTGTTAGTGGGTCTGAATTCACTTCCAGCCAATGCACTGAGTGTCTCGCAATACGTCCAATTATTCACGGCTACAGCTAGTAAGGCACCTTAAAGTTCAACGTGGATTATGGTCTTGTGTGTGAGACCCCTATGCGGGTCAATTATTGTGTTTGATCAGGGGTCTGACGTCTGATAAAAATATGACTATGACCATTGCACGTGAGGAACAATTATTGTGTTTGATCAGGTGTCTGACGTCTGATAAACATATGACTATGACCATTGCACGTGAGGAACAATTATTGTGCCTTCAGTGTGGAAACAATGCGTAGTAGGCCTATATTCGTTCTTTGACATTGTGAACTTGGAGCACTTAGGCGTACTTGCTGGTTGCGATATAACAGTTCCATGGCAAAAAAAAAAAGCGAAAAGATTTTGGGTGTTGAATTTCCCTATTCTGAAAACGTTTCACACATCGTTTTGTTTTGCTTTGCTTTACTTTGCTTTGCTTTGATTTGTAAAGAATGAGGATTTGTGCGCGTGCGTGCATGAACGATGACAGTTACCGCGTGTGTGCGTGTACATTCGTGCATGTGGAACATGCGCCAGACTAGACTTCACGTCACGTAGCCTAGACACGGCAAAAAACGTATCTGTTGAAGACACTGGAAAACATGGGCGACAAGATATAGTGGCCAGCACTGCGCATGATGCTATATTCCTTATAGAACTGAACTCAGGCAGTCTTCAATATTACATCGTGATGTTCGATGGCCAATTCTGCACTACACACACGCACACGAGCATGAGTGCGCGCGCACACACGCATATGCACACACACACGCACACACATGCACACGTACACACGCACATGCACACACCCATGTACACATGCATGCACACGTACACGCACGTACGCACGCACTCGATCGTGCCTACATACACACATACACATGCACGCGCACACGCACGCAGGCGCGCACACACACACACACACACACACACACTCACACATGTATACACACAGATGTGCACACACGTACACTCACTCACGGACACACACATACAAAAACACACACACACATTAACAAACACACACACATACACACGTGCGCGCGCACCCATGGACAGGCAGCAGGCAGCGGAACTGAAGGCCAACGTTAAAACAAACAAAACCCAAACAAACAAACAAACAAACGTAAACATAAACATTTGAAGACGATTGTGACACGTGTACTGAAATCATCCTCCGTCGAGTTGGGTTGGTGGCACGTAAGAAGACAGACTTGGCCTCGCGCGCCGAAGCATTGGTTGTGACCGTTAAAGAGGGACGAACGAGTTATCAGCGATGGGGCATCGATCTCTGCCACACTTGTTCGTAGCTACGCAGCAGCACTGAGTCGTGGTAGTGAAGGTTGCCTGTTGCAGGCGACAAGGGCAGATCCTTAGTACAGTCTTATCTCTCCTCCGTGTGTGTGTTGCTGTGACTCGCCAGCAGGCTAGCTGATACCTACTGAGTCATAAACGCGATAACACCGTTTTTCTCCTCCAGGGATCGGCAGAAGCCAAGGGAAGGCATACTTACGGTGTGGCAGTGACACAGTTTTAGGTCGTACCAACATTTCCTGTAGGTGACTGAACTGAACTGAACTGACCTATAATCTTTGACTGAACTAAGCTGAACTGTTTATTCCTAGGCCGACAGCCCGTTGAACAAAATAGAATTTGATGGTGATTCCTCAACGTGGCATACGCTTTATTACAGGACAGGACGTTTCAGTAGAACACAAATATCACCGCCAGAGTTAACAGTCAAAATATATTTTATATAAGGCTCATGTATTGCTGCATTTTTATTCTCTGAGTTTCAAGGCATAGAAAATGACCAACAACAGAGTGTGACGATAGCCTCTCCTGGGTGTTTTTTGCAAATCAATGTTCAGGTGGTGTAACTGTAAGATGGCAAGAACACGCCGACACGTGGTGATCTCCCCCGTTGAAATCTAGCCAAAGACCATACATTACTAGTAATGTATGGTCTTTGATCTAGCTACGGGTACATGTGATTACACTATCTATGTGATAAAGTTATTTCCTTCTCTTGTTTCAACTACTGGGTTATACACATGAATGATGGTTGCATGTATAATCTGGAGTTCAGTGACAAGAAAATTAATGCCTTTTGACAGACATTTTGACTTCCTGTCCCCCCCCCCCCCCCTTTTTTTTTGGGGGGGGGGGGGGGGGTGTTCTGCCTTCCTTACCAACTGTATGTATAGGTCCTAATGGTCATTCAGAGTTGATGTGGTCATTTGCTACAAGCTCAAGTGTCTGCAACCTTGGTCCCTTTAGAGGACGTTAGTTCTGTGTTCAGCATGCTCTCAGCATGTTCGACAGGCACGTGAAGTCATGCGCGAGCTGTTTTTGTGTTTGTATTAGCATGACATGCCTGTGATTCGTACGAGGTGCTTATTGTATGTTCTTGTTGTAAGTTTGTTTAGAGTTTGATATAGGAGCTTTTGAAAAGCAGGTTTTCCTATTTTTCAAATTTTGAATTTCATACTCTCATAATGCATCCTTATTGTAGTCATGTATATACTCGTTACAGTTTGATCAAAATATAGTCATCATCAGGAAGCAGGAGCATCATTTGTCATTCAAATCTCTTCAAAAGGGGCATGACCATCAGTGTGATTGTTGGTACTGTGGGTTGTGATGGATCCATGCATTGAATTTCTTACCTATTGAACATTCCTGGTGTTTCTGTTGAGCGTCGATCTGATGCAACTAACAAGGGAACAGAAAACCAAGGACTTTCTCACTGTCGTGGAACTGTTGTGCATTGGAAATTAGTTTAATTGTTCACGGCCGAAAAGCTTCTCTCTTTTTTTCTTTTTTTGTGCACAGTAGGTTGTGGAGGTAGAAAAACTCTCACAGCCGCGAAAGCACTTTAGCGTACTCCATGCCCATTTGTTTGTAGAAAGGAAAGAAAAACCACGTGCAGAGCAAGAAAATCATGTACGTTTTCACTTCGAGCAAGATATAATCGGCAAGTGGTTGAGGGATAAGGTGTCCTCCTGCTTGTGGAGATCAGTTATTTTCTTCTGGTTGTGAAGAAAATGTCGTTTTCTTTTGTTATAGAAGAAACGGTTTGTGGTGCTGGTTTTTAGCACCCCGTTTTCCATTATTTTTCAGTGTCTTAGGCGTTGGCAGGTTGTCAGGAACAGATGAATTATTTTCGTTCATCGTCATCGACGGCTGCAGGCGAATTCTTCGTTTAGACGCGGGCGAACTTTTGTTGATTGAGAAATTGTCATATTTGTTTGCTGTCATCAGCGGTTGCAAGAAATTATTCGACTGAACTGTGAGTGAACTTCTGTTAATTGACAATAAAGTGTTATATTTGTTTTCCTTCGTCGGTGGTTGCAAGGAGTTTGTTTGAGGTCATGTCCATTTGTTTACTACAACGGGTACGGGCATCTTTAGTGTCTGACTCTGAGCCATGGGTCAAAGCTGTCGAGTTTGTTGAGGTCCATCCGTGGTCAAACTCGCTGTGGGCCATTTGTTTGTTTTTTGTTTTTGTTTTACTTTTTGAACTTGTTTATTGCTGTTGGCAGTCTGGATGTGAATTGGTGGTTTGAGAGACGGAATTTTGTGTGTGTGTGTGTGTGTAGTTTGGTACATTGTCGAAAATTAATTTGTTTTTGTAACGTTTTCTCTCATGTGTTGTGTGTTGACTATCTACTGTCGGCTTCCTGTGTGACATACCCACCCATATACATCAACATGTTGTGTACAATTAACAATTTTGTTCATGCACACACGCATGCTTATATATTCTCAAAAGCTCACTTATTCAATCACACCAATTTGAAGTTCAATAATAATACATATGCACCATGTTCTCATTTTGAAACTTTTATTTTTCACTAGAGCACATTTCATTTCAAAAAAGAAAATGCAAGGCAATGTGGTTTGTTTTTACTCAGCAAAAACAACAATATTGATTTCAGCTGTTCACGGGTGCACTACATGGTGAAAAAGAAACATAAGCACCTAAACCAATAATTATAAAAATGCAATCAACTGGGTTGCTGCATGGTCTTCTACTAAAGCCCAATAAATCCCTTGTGTTATGTCAGCTAGTCACTGGTTTCAGGCCATTGCATCCGTATATATGCAGCAGTAATGTGAGCACCAGAACAAAATCAAAGACATTGAACCAAATGCATTCTTTGCCCACTGAGAGAGTACCTCTGTTGTACCAAGCACACTGCAGGCTCTGTATTGTGCCACAAAAAGCAGTTATAGTCTCCCTCTCCATACTATTGCCAATGTCATTCTAGAACCACAATACTAAGCAAGCTGCTTCAAACAATGCAAAGAAAAAAAAAGCTTTATAATAGCTTTCCGTTCACAGACCTCTGAACACAAGATACACTGTGAAAAGCTCTTCAACTTTTTTGTGGTTGAAAAAATTTCACCTAACACAAGCTGTTTGACTAAAATAGCACACCAAAACTGCCACAAATCCATCACTCAAAATCTAGGCAAAACCCTTGCACCAAGCTGTCAAAGTACTAAAGTGAATCTTACATCTGAAAAATTGCATAACTAGATATTCTTTGATTTTGCATAATTGCTTGGTGTATTTATTGCCTCCACCAGACTTCAGTGTATAAATATTACATAAATAATCCAAAACATAAGTAAAATATGACAATGTTCATAAATAAGGTGGGCCTGTGCACATGTGATTTGCATGCATGCACACATACATGCATACTCAAAATTAACATGCCTTCTAAGCACACTTACTCTGCTGCACATGCATGTCTGGCCATGCTTAGATACACTGGCAACACACACACATGCATAAACATTTACATGTATCATGTAACACACGAATAGTATGCAATAATGCATCACCATGACTTCAAGTGCATTTTGCAGATAGGGCATTGGACTACTACCACACTATATACTTGCAATAATATTCAACATGCCTTAGGTACATGTAAACACATATTACAAAGAAATGACTTGAAATGGGTTTTTTTTAAGTTGGCCTAAAGATCATTTCCAAAAGACATGAAACAGGTGAGCCAGGTACAACCTCTGAGCTCCAAAAGCAAAGAACTTTAGATGCCAATGGGATTCAAATAGGTGTGTTCTAAAATAGTTTCAGTAAACCACAAAATCTATCGGGTTTAGACCCCAATCAAGCGGGCATTCCTTGGAATGGGTCAAAGAAAGCAATCTGTAGAGCTGTCTGTCTGTCCACATTTTACTTGGCAAGAACTGTCAAATCCAGGCATAGATTCCAATGTAGTGAACATTATATGAAGTATCTGTTAGGCTGATCTGTTTGCTACATCACCCATTCTTGACAGCCTGATTTTGAATTAACTGGTATTTATTGGTATCAGTTTGTGACCAATTTGGATGGGAACATTCTTAGGCACATGCATTCATGGTTTCTTCATCAAATGATCATATTTTGCCTTTTTCTTTACATGCAAATTTTCCAAATGATCGATGAATGCATCAACAGGTGCATGCTGCCCAGATTCCAGAAACTTTCATTTGTTAAAAAATTGCCACTTCAGAAATAATTAGGTGGACAAGTGTGACACCACTTTCAAAGTGAGCTTGAGGCCAAGACATTCAAGAAAAATTGCTCTGTAAATGTTGTGTACCTTAACCTTATTCTGACACTTGTTCATACCCCATTCATCCATACAACAAAATTCAGCAAGTTTGCCTGTACACTTTTTGATGACTGTGTAACCAAGCCATTTACAGCCTCTGACTCTCAAACACACACCAATACTGTTCTTTTTAAATCATGTAAGCAAAGCATGAAAATCTCAAATACTGTACATGAATCATGTGCGAGACAGAGCATACAGCAAGCTGCTGACACTGACCCAATGGATGCTTTTACTATACAGCTCCATTCCACCTCTGGTATAAAAAAAAAAATGTCAGGCAACATAAAACTTAAACTCAATTAAAAAAACCAACAACAAAAAACCAGGGTAGTTAGGAAGGAACTTTTCTTTTGATTAGTTCATAGAGATGTAGCTGTTTTGTAGACATGTAAAAACAATGATTCATATTTGAGGGAATAAGAAGGCATTTCTTATACTAGGAAAATGATGTTTTACATAAGTAAAATTTAGCTAAAGTTATCATTGATACAAGTGAAAGATTGAGAAAATTTTAGGAGAATGCCATGTGTGTGTGTGTGTGTGTGTGTGTGTGTGTGTGTGTGTGTGTGTGTGTGTGTGTGTGTGTGTGTGTGTGTGTTTATTTCCAGCAGCAAAAAAAAAGAAATGTCCAGTGTGTAATGACTTTTAGTGTTGGTCGGGTGACTGGAAACAAAAAACTATTTTTCATAGCCTAACACATTGTCCCAAAACACAAACCTAGCACTAGCAGAGCTTGGCATGCTGCATATCTTTCTCCCTTTGTACATCACATTGCTGTCAATAGGACAATTACACAGAGAGCCTTTTCTTGGTTGGTCCACTTAGGTGGAATTCACTTCCTGGATTATTTCAGACAAGCATGTCTTCAGTAGAATTTTGGGGACTCTTGAAGATCTATTCATTCACATGAACACATTAATAATCTGACTGAATTTGCCCATTTGCACACTTTTGACAGATTTCTTTAAATACAAGATGTGATGATGATGATGATGATGATGATGATGATGATGATGATGATGATGATGATGATGATGATGATGATGATGATGATAATGATGATGATGAATGTTAAAAGTGTGATTCAGATCACACATAATACAAGCAATAACTTCAGTGTGACTTTCAGAGACATAATGCACAAGGGTAAAATGTGAAATTTAGCACAAAAAAATGGTGATGGTTGTGTAAGTATGCTCATTAAAACAGTAAGTGAAAATTCTGACTGTATTAACAGTGAGAGTTTCATGAATGCATGAAAAAGTTTAAGTGGCATTTGTTGACCTTTATGACTTAGCACATTTTTGGACATTTGTGCATGTGCCCTTGCATTATACAACACTCTCCAACACAATTTTCAACAACACACAAGAAGCAAATACCTGGACACACAACACACATTTGCACACTACTCAAGGCCAAATATACCATGCTACACAACAAACCACAACTTACGAATGACATCATTACAGATGTCACAATTTCACATTTTGTACGCTTTGACATAATACATATGTTGAGTCCTCCTCTCACTGAAATCTTATTCAAGAACTCTGTAATCCATTCACTTCATTAGAAATTTCTGGAAGAGACAGAGGATCTCAGCAACCAAACAGTTCATAAGCAGTCACCACAATTATGAATATAGGATCACCTCCAAGTATTCCAAGATTTCATTTGAAATTTCTGCTGCCTTTTGGCAGGGAATATACTTGCCCAGTATTCATTCAACAACCATACATATTCAAGCCTTCCTGTTGGCCCCATTTATAAGAAACTCTCTTTAATAAGTCTGGACAATACTTTCACAGTAAATATCCAATGGATCATTTTCCAAGTACTTCAGACTGCATGATCAGATGAAGTGGATATATGTATTTGCCTGTGGAGACACTGGAAAATGGTCTATTTGAGAATCTTGGAAATGTCATTATCCAGAGTCTTGGCATCTAAGTGGTTGGATGACAGAGATGGTAGGGCCATCTCTGAAATGTCCTCATCTGACTCCACATCTTCACACACTATATCAAAAGCAGCATTGTGTTGTCCCATTAAATTGTCTCTCTCAGCAATTTCTGGTGGAGGGGTGGCACAACCTTCACTTTCACTCAGTAGAGTGGGGGTGGCCTTGGCACTGGCAGAATCCTCATCTATCCTCTTCAGAACTGGGTTGGGTCTGTATTCTCTCACAGAGCTGCCCTCTCCAGGCTTAGCAGGTGGCACTGCATGCTGCAACGTTGTAGTGTACGATAGAAGACTGGGTTCACCATCACTACTGCTGGTGTTGGTGATGACTGTCACCTCCTTTGGCTTGCTCCTGTCTGGGAGTACACTGTCCATGACAGGTCTGCTGTTGACTCGGATGACTGGGGGGTGGGAGCTAGAGGTGGTGTGATTGGACGCAGCGTTGTTAGATTTCAAAGAAGCCATTGCAGCAGACAGCTGAGTTGATGTCCGGGAGCCATCCAGCTCTGCAGCTTCAGGATGAGGAGGCAGACGACTGTGGTACCTTGGTGGCTTGGACACCTTCCGCTTGCCATGGGCCCTGGAACCCCTGCCAGGAGTCTGATGCCCAGAGGTCTTTGGAATGGCTCCCCCCTTCCCTCTGGCCCCCTGAGTATGGGCTGGCATGGAGGAAGGGCTGGAGGGTTTCGTTCGGGAACAGACCGTGTAGAAGAGAGTGCTGACTGCTCCTCCGATGCCCATGGCCACGATGCCACTGCAGATGAGTATGATGCCCACAATCTTCTTGCCCTCCTCATTCTGCCACTCTGGTGGCAGCCCTCGAGTGTCCACCTGTGCAGAAATGGAATGGATAACTTCCAGTTATAGAGCGGTAGACTGAAGTGCAAACTGCTGAGGTGACTACAACCTGATGTATGCAGTCAAGAAAAAAAGTGGTACCGTGCAAAGAAGTAGGCACTGGTATTCAATGTGGTAAGGTATGTTTGCACACATTCATGCAAGCATGCAGGCACACACACACACGCATGTAAGCACACATGCACACACACAAACACACTGCAAACACACAGATCAAGGAAATGCAACCCAGAAAGATATGGCACTGTACAAAAACGTGCAATATAGTGCAGCGGTGCTCAATAGATTATGCGAGATAAATTGCATATCAGAAAAACATCTTATACAAGTATTCATTTTCACATTCATAATTCATGTCACAGACACTTAGAGTACTGGCAATGCTATGTGAGAAAGACAGGTTACAATACATTAAAATGCAAGGGGATCCGATAAAATATGCACCCAATATGCCAGGTATCATGTGGATTAAACTCAGTGCAATAACACTATCAACAACAAACACTGATGAATCTGACAAGACTATGTAGTTACCACCTGCCTATCAAGCAACCACAAGGTCAAACATTTCACAAGGACATGAGATATTGTGTCAATCTGATAAAGAATTTTGAAATACATCATACACAAGAGTAGAGGAGAGAAATGATGCTGAACTCAATACTGCTGGAGATCTTAAACAGAGTGAAAATTACATGGATTATGCAATTAAGAATTCAAACCAATAGTCACCACTATATGCCTTTTTTGTTTTTACTTGTCTTCAATTTACAAAATATTTCTTCTTCACTTCACTTCACTTGTCCCGTAGTCTGGACGACCGTTGGGGCACCACAGATAATCTGGCAACCAGTTCTCTCCATTCCTCTCGCCTCTCGGACTGTCTCAAGGCTTCGCTGAGCCTCATCCCTGTCCATTCTGAGACGTTGTCCTCCCATCTTTTCCTTTGTCTGCCTTTCCTCCTCCCTCCTTTTACTGTGCCTTGTAACACAGTCTTGGCAAGCCCTGACGATCGTGAGACGTGCCCATACCACTTCGGTTTGCGTCTTTTCACAGTGGTCAGTAGTTCTTCATGGGGCCCGATGGCTTGCCTAATTTTGTTTCTGACTTTCTCGTTTGTGATGCGGTCCTTGTAGGAGATGCCGAGGAGTCGTCGAAAGCATCTCATTTCCATGGCCTGTATCCTTCTCTCCAAGTCAGCTGTTAGTGTCCATGACTCACAGGCATACAAAAATATGGACATGACCAGGGCGTGCATCAGTCTGATCTTTGAGCTGTGGGCTATGTTCCTGTCTTTCCAGATGGTCTTGAGTTTTGTGAGTGCTGCTGTGGTCTGAGCAATTCTGGCGAGTATTTCAGGTTTGGATCCTGCATCTGTGACAATTGCTCCCAGGTATTTGAAGCTGTTGACGGTTTCCAGTTTCTCGCCACAGACCTTGATGTCAGTGCTGGTGCTGTTGGTGTTGTTGGTCATCAGTTTAGTCTTCTCTGCACTGATCTGCATGCCAAAATTTGAGGAGATTGTGTCTAAGCGCTCCATTAAGTTCTCCAGCTCCTTTTCACTTCCGGCCAGGCCATCTATGTCGTCAGCAAAACGTAAGTTTGTGATTGTTCTGCCGCCAATGCTGACAGTCCCCTCGTGGTCTTTTAGGGCGTCAGTCATTATTCTTTCCAGGAAGATGTTGAAGAGGGTGGGAGAGAGCAAACAGCCTTGTCTCACTCCGACTGTGGTTCTGAACCAGTCCCCAATGCTGCTGTGGAAGTATACGGCGCTTGTGGCATTGTCATACAGGTGTTCTATGACTCTGATCAGGTTGGCGTTGATGTTGTACAGCCTCATGGTAGCCCACAGTGCTGCATGCCATACCCTGTAGAAAGCCTTCTTAAAGTCCACGAAGACGTGGTAGAGGTCCTGTTGGTGTTGTAGGTATCTCTCGCACAGTATCCTGAGGTTGAAGATCTGCTCCGTTGAACTGCGCCCTTGTCTGAAGCCTGCCTGTTCTTCAGCAATGATCTTCTCTGCTTGTGGTTTCAATCTGTTCAGTAAGATCTTCAGCATGACTTTGCTCGGTTGACTGATGAGGCTGATAGTTCTGTAGTTCTGGCATAGCTGTAAGTTGCCTTTCTTTGGGAGGGTGACGATGAGGGACTGCGTCCACGGTGTGGGCCACTCCCCCATCTGCCAGATCTTGTTATTATATATTAAATATTTCACTTCAAAAAACAAAAGCATGATCAAGAATATTCCCTCAACACTAGACAGCAGTCTGGGTTTAATTTGGGAAAAAAATCCAAATAGCTTTGCATTTATCATCATATTTGGGCAAAACTCACCACTGTTCTAAACCTTGCAGCTGAGTATTTCTTCCATGCAGTCCTTACTTGTCAGTCCTCGTCAGAAATGAAAACCATGTCCATCGTATTTGCACACTTCCCACACACACCACTAAATCCTCTTGCCTCCATATCCCACCCCACACCCCCACACCCACGACCTAGAATTCATTTCCTTCTAGAACATTCCTCCCCACTACAGAAAAATCCTCTTACCTCCATAATGCCATAATTGAGGACCAGGCAGACTCCTGTTGAGGTCATAATGACCCCGAAGAGGACAGAGAAGATGCTGACCACACAAAGGCAACACTGGCACTGCTGGGACTGCATGATGGCCATCTGCAATGTACAACAGATGACCAGAGTCTAGGGAGTCTCATGCTCTCTTCACTGCCATGTTCAGACAAGAACATACATGTCATGAGTATACATTGTCTCTACAATTCTTCAAAGATAGTGCATTCATGCCGAAACTGCAGATTTATTATCAGGTATTTTGTACCTAGGGGTTAAAAGAGACTTTTCCTGTCATGCAAGCTTTTAGCAGTGTGCTGGCCCATGAAAGTGAAACACAAAAGCCACCAAAGTGTATAATATGTATCTGCACATGTGAAACACACACACACACTATAACCAAAGACACGCACACACTGACCTTATACACATGCATGCACATGCCCACACACAGTGAACATATACACACATGCATATGCGCATGCACACACACATATGCACACACACACAAAAAAACTACACAAACACATTATAATCTTTCACTAGAAGATGTTGCATAAATTGTTTGTGGGAGGATGAAAGCTATGATTAACTTTCTATGATGGAGTCACAAGTTTTTTCCCTTCTGTCCAAAGTTGGAACTGGATGTGTTCATTCGGGTCATGGACGTTTCGCCCCATTTGCGACATTCGGAACGTCGTTTAGCTTAAGATTACACCCGAATCACGCGCACCGTTAAGGTGCATGGAGTACAGTACCGCCGAGCAAGACATTTGTCACAAAACGCAGATACATTAACGCGGCCGGATCTTAGCTAAACGACATTCCGAATGTCGCAAATGGGGCAAAACGTCCAGCACCCGTTCATTCCACATGAGGCAGGTCCAGTTGTTATGGGACTGGGCCATTGTGAGCATTTTCAAATAGCACTCTGTGTCAGTGGCACAGGCCACAGGTATCTTTACCTTACATTACAAGGCTAAACTAAAACCCTCATGTACAAATATCAATTCATTTTACTTCTGACATTCATGCATGTGTCTGCTTGAACGGATGGATTGATGGATGGATGGATGGATGGATGGATGGATGGATGGATGGATGGATGGATGGATGGATGGATGGAAGGATGGATGTTAACAGCTTATCAGCCTTTGTGAGCTACATGTATATCAGGCCATTGATTGAAAAAACCCCATATGAGCCAGTTAGAATAAGAGCAAGGGAAGTCACAATTTCCCTAATTATTTGCTTCTTATGATTTTGTGTAGGGAGATGAAGAGGGTCAATTCTTACCCCCAACCCTAAGGGAGGGTTCTGCTCTAAGCAAAACTTACACTTTTTAGGCCAAACATTAAAAAGTTTGAACATGGAAATCTAACTGACCCTAATTTTTTCTGCAGACCCTAAACCTTTTTATCCACTGTGAAAAGAAGGCCCCCAAAAAGGGGGTGGGGGAATTAATCAGAGGTAAACAACAAACTACTTCTCTATGAGCATTGTGGTGGTTTTTTTTATAGAGTTTTCAGCATTAGAGAAATGTTCATTTAGGTTCAGATGAAGTTTCTTTCAACATAACATTTCTTAAAATACATGCACACAAATGTACACATTTTTGGAAGAGAGAGAGAGAGAGAGAGAGAGAGAGAGAGAGAGAGAGAGAGAGAGAGAGAGAGAGAGAGAGAGAGAGAGAGAGAGAGAGAGAGAGAGTTTATTGCCATGTAACCTCAAAATCACAACTTCGTTGTTTTTTCCTTAAATACTCTTGATACAAAGAAACAAATACAGAACTATCTTTCTTTCACCTGAACATCCATTGGTACATTTTACATCTTGCCATAGAAAAATAGCTACAGGTTAGAGACAGTCATGCACAAAGATAAGTGTTTTATCTATGCATACACACTTTTTTTAATCCAATGTCAACAGAACTGCCATAAACTCAAACAATACTGAAACATCCTAGTTGCTTGAATATAACCATCTATAAATATTTTGAAAGTGCAGTAAAGATGTAACTCACAGGCTAACTGATATTGAAACTTTATCAAAATGAAATCTATACATTTTCAGAATGGTCTCATTTGACTTTTATGGCATTTGTGACTGCAAACACACACACACACACACACACACACACACACACACACACACACACACACACACACACACAAATATGCACACCACTAAAACCCTTTACATTTATAATGGTTTAGGGAACCCTATCTTTTATCCAGGAGGGCAAACCTGGGGGGGGGGGGGGGGGGGGACTTAGGTTAGCATAGAGATGGGGGAAATACCCACAAGACGCGGGGCAGGGTGGGGCAGGGTGGGGAGGATACCAACCAAAGAAACCAAGTAAAAGATAAGTAAAGGGATACTCACATGAGAGAGCGGGAGAATAAAGGTAGCTCAGAACAGGATGCAAGGTTCATTACTGGGTTTTTAAAAACTACAATCACATTAATTGTCCAATATAAAACAGTAAAGCACTGATGACAGAAGGGGAAAAGTAAGAAAGGTATATGCATGAAATCAATCTCTTACTTCAGCTACAACTCAAGTGTGACATCTTGGTGAAGCATTAACCTGACTTATTTCTGCATTCCATATAAATGCACGATATGGCGGTTTTCTTTAGGTGAAGCAAGAGCACTCTGTCGACGTCATTATGCGGCCTATTATTATTAACTGGAATATCTCATCTGCATACCTCTTTTTCTTTTTTCACAATTTACTTCCTACATCCGTAATCATTAGCTTCACCTCCATGCACATTCCTGGTTGAAAGTCCAGGGAAAGACAGGAGGAAAAGTTAGTTTTGAAGTTGGAAAATTGTGGGGGAGTCCTACTTCCTAGTAGATCCGTATCAACGCGACAATGCTTACACTCTGGCCAGGATGGGGTAGCATTGGAGCGAGCCTCGCCATGCAGACAGCTGTTTTTGCCCATTCTGTAAACCCGAGTCAGTAGTATTGACTCTGGCACAGTTCGCAATGAATGCGTAATATGCTTGACCCTTGGCATTACAGCCTTGCGCCAAAAATAGTTCGTTCTGATACTATTTTTCTCTCCACTTTTTACAGAAATCATTCAGATGTAAAAACTTGGTTCCATTTCAACACAAACATTTTATTGTATCGAATAAACGCTTGTTTGTTGTCTCAACAAGAGTAAGTTAAGAGTTTTGTGCGAAATAGTCTTAGAACTACTTTAACGGCGTATGTCAGGGAGCACATCGGCTATCCCACAAGCCTCTCGTGTGACCTCCGCTTGCATAAATTGGCCAAAAACCTTCCATCACGTGATGTGAACTGTGCTAGAGATACTTTTGCCGGTAGGCGAAATCTCTAGTTTACTAGAATGGTTTTTGCCTTGATCCTCTGTTCATGAAGTACCGACTCAGTACGGCAGACAATGCCGCGGAAACATGATCGGTACACTTCGCTTCTTTCCACTCTGACCACATTAATCTTTGAGAAACCCGTGAACAAACTTTGTACATTTACAATAATCTTGAAAAACCCGATTTCGTTCAGTCCGCCCGGTGTAAGTAGATTCGCAGCATTCCTTAGCCTCAGCGCGACAAGAGGCCACGAAGTGCACTGATCATCATTATTCTAGAAGACTTCATGCAACTACAAATATACACAGCTGGGGTGAAGGGCCTCGCATGGGTCAGAATAACCTACATATATGAGTACGTTACCGTAAAAGATGATATACAACTATCGAGGATTCCTCTGCCAGACTCAACATGCAGCCTAGTACCTGATGTAAACAAAGCTAACAATACAACGCAACGCTTAGCAAGCCTTCAACAGCGTCGAGGACACTCAAGATTTACTGACCAAGACAAGAAATTCTACAAGGACAAGAGAAAGCTTCCAACCTGAGATCAGACGGAGAGTATTTCTGATTAGGATGCTGGGACGAAATTCAGACAGCAGACGGTGAGTGTAGCTGCGTTGCTGTCGCCATCATTGTTTATCCGTGTTTTCTACTAGATTGCTAGTGCTTCCTGTCAGCAGCAGCACGCGCCTGCCTCGTTGTGGATGCCTCGCACTCAGGACTGGGCCACGCATCACGTGCCTATCACGTACCTCTGTTTACGTGAAGTGA
The DNA here is from genome assembly GCA_034096865.1 of Theodoxus fluviatilis. NCBI lineage: Eukaryota > Metazoa > Mollusca > Gastropoda > Cycloneritida > Neritidae > Theodoxus > Theodoxus fluviatilis. Next base: position 4,628 of record JAWQFJ010014106.1, on the reverse strand, counting down.
GCGCACCAGGTAACTTTACAGCGTCACAGTGGCCTTCACCTGTTGGCGAACCACGTGACTCGGGTTCACAGTGGCAAGAGCGCGCTTGTGCTTTCCCGCTGTCAGCGCTTGCGGAAGCTTGCTTTACCTAGTTAAAGGTCCACGAGAGCATTCTGTCAAAACCGGTGAAATAGTCGACTACAATAGTAGCCTAAACGCATGTTTTATTGTGTTCATTTGAAAAAATCAAGTCCGATTCTTAAGTATTTATTTTTGGAAAAGCACACATGCATGAAAAGTTCACCGTAACTCGCCAAAGAGAAAATAAAGTGGCAAATCTATTGCAGTATATGTTCATTTCAAGTTTCTTATGGAGTGGGAATCCTCGAGACTCCTCACTGAATTGTCAACGGGTTTGATTTGTGCGAACAAGCCGTGCAAACGTTGTGCAGACCTATAACTAACAATGGGCTCCCGGGTCGTGCTTCTATTTGGAAGAAAACAGAGATTACTTAATTGAACTCGCTTTGAAATTACTTCTTACAAATGTTGCCTCATTCAGCATAACACAGTCTATTGAATGAATCATATGCCGTTGCAAGTGGTTGTCTTACTTGAGAGGAAACATCAGATTTGTAGTCAAAATGTTACAATTCAGATGCCAGAGTGGGAGAACGGCTCACTAGCCAGGGGTCACGCTAATGTAAGGAGTGACTGACAGGGCAGCTGCACCGACAATCAGACCACAGCAGAGGAGGGGTCGCAGAGCGGTCAGCTTGCCTTACAGAAAGGATGGGGAAGGGGGGTGGGGGGTGGAGAGAGGTCTGACACACACAGGGCCGGATCTAGGGGGGGTGCTGGGGGTGCTCGAGCACCCCCCCCCCCAAAAAAAAAAAAAAAAAAAAAAAACCTCCGTGGCAGCCGGGAGTTGGGGGAAGGAGGGAGGGGGGGGGGGGTGGTTGCTCAAATATGTTGATCTACTTCCCACCTCATCGGATATCGGCACACTTTGCTTGGTAGCAGAGACAGTATAGTTAGTAAAAAGCTTGGGAAGGAGGGGGGGGGGGGGGGGGGGGGCTAAAAGATGCTGGGCCCAGATGCTGTACTACTCTCCACTTGGTATAAGCACACTCTACTTGGCAGCCAAGGTAGCTGGGGAGGGAGGGGGGGGGGGGGGGGGGGTGCTGCTATAATTAAGATGCCTTCCTTTTGCTACTCGCACAGACAAATCAAACCCGGGCAGAGACAGGAAGAATCTGTGACCAAACAAAAACTCTTGGAAATGACCGCACTGCCAGATTGCACAGATTTGCACCATTTTTCTCAAAATTTTGCGGGGGGGCATGCCCCCGGACCCCCCTAGAGGGGCGTGCCTGCTTCGCAGGCACGCACTCGTGGCTTCGCCACTTCGATGAGAAGACCCTAAAACAATTTTAAGCACCCCCCCTCAAAAAACTTTGATCCGGCCCTGACACAGGATATATATATAGGGGGTGGGAGAGACAGAAGCGGGGATAACTGAATAGAGGATGAGCACATCAGATGTACAATACACTTGGTGATAGGTGCATCTTATGACATGAACACAGTAGATGTACAATACACTCGGTGATAGGTGCACCTCATCACATGTATATATATATATATATATATATATATATAAAAGACTATGACCTCTCTAAACCAGCGACAATCGCAGGCAAGAGATTGGGAGAGGGAATGAAGAATTTCATCCTTGCCAACAAGTATTTTCTCAAGTCAGGCAACCATAACCCCAGTGACCACAACTACATGCAGTGTGACATCACGTGTTATATCATCTGCACTAGGTGTGACAAGTGGTAGAGGAGCAAATGCAAGGAGAGAACACAAATGGGTAAGTTCATTTTGATTGTGCTGTCTCGTATACAGTCTACTGCTAAACTTCATTGGTGATATTTCAAAACTGATAGTTATACATTTTTAGTGTACTGTCTTCTGTTTTCATTGAAACTGATATGCACATCTCCATTTCAGAGTACATTTGTTTACTTTTCAAGATTTAATTCCCATATTTCAATAATCAGATCATGTTTCCCCCTGTGGAATTGGCCCACCGCGTCCTCCTACACATTTATAAGAGGCGAATAACTAGGGACATTGTGACTTGCTTTTGTTCTAGCCAATTCTAGTGTTGTTTATGGTCACTGGCCTGAAATAGCCCGCAAAGGCTAACTAGCTGTAAAGTTCCATTATCCATCCGATCTTGGTGACTGCAAATTTGCTTCAAGCAACTCATCTGAATCAGAGATGCTTCGTAAGGGAGGGAGGGAGAGGGGGGGAGGGGAAAAAGAGGGAGGGAGGGAGGGGAAAAGAGGGAGGGAGGGAAGGGGAAAGAGGGAGGGAGGGAGGGAGGGAAAGAGGGATCGAGGGAGGGAAAGAGGGATCGAGGGAGGGAAAGGGAGTGAATCGAGGGAGGGAAAGAGGGATCGAGGGAGGGAAAGAGGGAGGGAAAGGGAGGGAAAGAGGGAGGGAAAGAGGGAGGGAAGGGAGGGAAAGAGGGAGGGAAAGAGGGAGGGAAGGGAGGGAAAGAGGGATCGATGGAGGGAAAGAGGGAGGGAAAGAGGGATCGAGGAAGGGAAAGGGGGATCGAGGGAGGGAAAGAGGGAGGGGAAGGGAGGGAAAGAGGGAGGGAAAGGGAGGGAAAGAGGGATCGAGGGAGGAAAAGGGAGGGAGGGAGGGAAAATGAGAGGGAGGGGAAAGGGAGGGAGGGAGGGAGGGAAAGAGGAAGGGAAAGGGAGCGAAAGAGGGAGAGAAAGGGAGGGAAAGAGGGATCGAGGGAGGGAAAGGGAGGGAGGAAGGGAAAGGGGGATCGAGGGAGGGAAAGATGGAGGGCAAGGGAGGGAAAGAGGGAGGGAAAGGGAGGGAAAGAGGGATCGAGGGAGGGAAAGAGAGGGAGGGAGGGAAAGGGAGATATGGAGTGGAAAGGGAGGGAGGGAGAGTGGAAAGGGAGGGAGGGAGGGAAAGGGAGGGAAGGAGGGAAAGGGAGGGAGGGAGAGAAAGGGGGGGAGGAATGGAGGGAAAGGGAGGGAGGGATGGAGGGATGGAGGGAGGGAGGGATGGATGGATGGAGGGAGGGAGGGAAAGGGAGGGAGGGAGGGATCGAGGGAGGGAAAGGGAGGGAGGGAGAGATCGAGGGAGGGAAAAAGGGATCGAGGGAGGGAGGGATTGAGGGAGGGAGGGATGGGGAAGGAGAAAGGGGGGAGGAGTAGGAATTGGGGGGGGGGGAGGGGGGGGGAGGGGCGGAGAGGGAGAGACGGAGGGATGAGGAGGATGAGGAGCACACCGCTCAACCAATTATTACAGACGACGTGTGCGTACATGCATATTTTTCTGGGGGCATTGCTCGCGTAAGTTCGAAATTCGCTCAACCGTTTTGCAATCAGCAATGTGTGTTGGTCACTGAAGAAACATATTCAAGAAGAGAAAATAATGTTCACGTTTAGGTTTAATATTCAAACGAAACGTTTGTAAATCATTTTGAGCTCTGAGAGTGATTATCATAGTGCGTGATAAACAATGTACACATACGGCCATTTGTCTCTTGCAAAACGGCGTATTCTTTTTTTTTCCTGATGGGGTATTTCGACACACACTTCCGTACACAGCTTTAACTTATTATGATAATAAAAACATGCCGCATGCTATCCAGATCAGTTCAACTAAGTCTACAAATGACCCATGCAGAGTTTAATGGACTTTGGCCTGGGTAAAATGTTACTTGATTGAATAAGCCTAATGTCGCGTGTTTGGTTGGCGACTAGTGAGTTATTTTTTCTCCCCGTGTGACTGACCTTCCTACCCTCCACTGTAATTTTACTTGGAGGGTTCTTCCATACAGGTAACCCTTAGGCAGTCGAGTACTCTTCTATCCTGTGGACATTGTCCTGCCCAGCGCGAGCTGCGACTTCAGTATCATGCCTAACGCTGGTGACCCCAGCCAGGGGGGGGGGGGGGGGGGGGGGGGGGCAGGGGGGGGGGGGGGGGGGGGGGGGGGGGGTGGGGGGGGGGGGGGGGGGGGGGGGGGGGGGGGGGGTGTTCGAGACTTTCGATGTTTGTAGTGTCCTTCCAGTGATTTTCAGGATTGTGCGGAGCACGAGTATGAAAGCGCTCAAGTAGTCGTACGTAGCTGCGATAGGTGACCCATGATTCAGAGCCGTATAGGAGAGTGGTAACTACAACAGCCTTGTAGACACTAATTATGGTACCTTTCTTTAGGTGCTTGTTGTTCCACACACGTTTGTGCAGTGCCAAATGCTCTGTTTGCCTTGCCAGTCTGTTGTCAATCTCCTGTCGACTCGGGCATCTGATGTGATTACGCTCCCCAGGAAGGTGAATGCTTGTACTGATTCAGTTCTGCTTCGCCAATGTTGTGTAGGGAGGATGGTATTCTTCGAGAGGTGCAGGTTGATGGAGGACCTCTGTCTTTTTTAGGTTGACTTCAAGCCGGAGAGAGCTGGGCGCCTCTGCAAAACAGGATGTGGATGCGAGTACTCATTGTAGGAGCATACATATTACCAAGACGTACGTGTATTTATAATTATTATTATGCAATGAGTCATTTCCCCACTATGAGCTAGAGAACAGCAGGAGCAGCAGCAGCAGCGCAG
>JAWQFJ010014105.1:42500-45000 GCA_034096865.1 Theodoxus fluviatilis | reverse complement strand
CTCCCTGTAGCTGCAACACGGTGACTGACACTGACATCATCTTTCTCTCTGTACAGGTGAGGACCGATGTATGCAACAGCACTACCATGGGTGTGTCTGATACTCCCTGTAGCTGCAACACCGTGACTGAAACTGACATCATCTTTCTCTCTGTACAGGTGAGGACCGATGTATGCAACAGCACTACCATGGGTGTGTCTGATACTCCCTGTAGCTGCAACACCGTGACTGAAACTGACATCATCTTTCTCTCTGTACAGGCGAGGACCTATGTATGTAACAGCACTACCATTGATGTGTCTGATACTCCCTGTAGCTGCAACACCGTGACTGAAACTGACATCATCTTTCTCTCTGTACAGGCGAGGACCTCTGTATGCAACAGCACTACCATTGATGTGTCTGATACTCCCTGTAGCTGCAACACGGTGACTAAAACTGACATCATCTTTCTCTCTGTACAGGCGAGGACCTATGTATGTAACAGCACTACCATTGATGTGTCTGATACTCCCTGTAGCTGCAACACGGGTACTGAAACTGACATCATCTTTCTCTCTGTACAGGCGAGGACATATGTATGTAACAGCACTACCATTGATGTGTCTGACACTCCCTGTAGCTGCAACACGGTGACTGAAACTGACATCATCTTTCTCTCTGTACAGGCGAGGACAGATGTATGTAACAATACTACCAGGATGTGTTTGATGCTCCCTGTAGCTGCAACACGGTGACTGAAACTGACATCATTTTTCTCTCTGTACCGTCAAGGACCGATGTATGTAACAGCACTACCATGGATGTCTGATACTCCCTGTAGCTGCAACACGGTGACTGACACTGACATCATCTTTCTCTCTGTACAGGCGAGGACCTATGTATGTAACAGCACTACCATGGATGTGTCTGATACTCCCTGTAGCTGCAACACCGTGACTGAAACTGACATCATCTTTCTCTCTGTACAGGCGAGGACCGATGGCTGTGCACGCTGCTGCTACAGCAGGGCTACAGGGTGGAGTACTGCGCTGCCTCAGATTCCTTCACCTTTGCCCCGGAAGGGTTCTACGAGTTCTTCAACCAGAGACGCCGATGGACGCCCTCCACTATGGCCAACATCATCGACCTTCTCCAGGTCAGCTGAGTTTGTAGATACCGTATATTGTTGACCGGCAACATTAAACAATTCTGCAGATTTAATTCGCTGCCGTCCATGCCGTCTCGAGAGGAACCGCATGTTTTATTTTTTTCATCCTCGTATTATAACAAGTGTAGACCACATTAGTGGTACAGACTTGTAGCAAGGTCAAATGTATAGAGCGACTTCTACCGTTGGTATGAAGCAAGACGTCAGAAACAACCCATCACCATGTGCATTGCCAGAGAAGTAGAGTCACAACTGTGATGATCGTTTATTAAGAAATTGACAATAATTCTTACCAACACAACAGATGTATATATATATATATATATATATATATATATATATATATATATATATATATATATATATATATATATATATATATATATATATATATATATGTGTGTGTGTGTGTATGTATCTTTCCTGAGGAACTTCAGCAACGATCCGCGAGGAGAATGCAAGAGAATGAAGCCTATAGATCTCTCAAATTCATTGTCTTATTTTAAATTTAAATCTCTTCCATTGATGGTCCACACCAGTGGACTCGTCCGATGATAGGGGTGCGGACCCCGCTCCACTGGCAGACCGCGGCATCTGATTGGCTGCGTTTTTACAGAGGCGTGTATGCTCGAAACAGAGCTGAATCGCTTGACGACTGCTGCAAATATGATATTCATCGTAACCCAATTCAGATGAAAGCATATTGTGTACACCAGTTTGTCAATTATTCACACTTTATTGTCATTTTGTGGGTGGAATAACCGTCCAAGATTGCGTATGTGAGCTAGCGAGCACGCACTAAAATGGTTCTCATTCTATGCGAGAGTCACTGCGAATTAAACGAGCAACATCGCACCCCTGTCCTCGGACGAGTCCACTAGTGTGGCCCATCAGTGGAAGGGATTTCTTTTCTTGCCCTTGAATCATATGAAGCCATCCGCAACGTTGACCAGTAGGACATGTGCGTTTCTGCCCCTTACTGGGCATTATCCAATAGTGTTTTCAACCCGCATGTATCATCCTCCAGACATTCTTTGATTTCATCCCCATTCTCTCTGTCTCTTGTTTGCACGCCCTTCACACCCATCCCTGTCTACATCCCGCCTTTTTCTCGCAGAACTGGCGCCAGGTGACGACGAAGAACGAGGACATCTCGTGTCTGTACGTCTTCTACCAGATGGCGCTGCTGGCTTCCTCCATCCTGACCCCTGGCACAATCTTCCTCATGATCACCGGCGCCATCAACGCGGCCTTCCCAGAGCTGCCCCTGTACGGAGCCCTGCTCATCAACCTGATCCCCGTCGTCCTCTTCGTCATCCTCTGCTTCACCGCCAAGTCCAACGTGCAGGT
>JAWQFJ010014105.1:12500-37500 GCA_034096865.1 Theodoxus fluviatilis | reverse complement strand
GAGTGTGTATATGTGTGTATGTGTATGCGTGTAGTTGTGTCTCTGTCTCTGTGCCTGTTTGTCTGTATGAGTGTGTGTGTTTGTGCGTGTGTGTATGTGATTGTGCGCGCGCGTGTGTGTGTGTGTTTGTGCGTGTTGTAATGTCTCTGTCTGTGTCTGTTTGTATGAATGTGTGTGTGTGTGTGTGCTTGTGCGTGTGTGTGTATGTGTGTGTGTGCGCGTGCGCGTGCGTCCGTGTTTGTTTGCCTGGGCTCGTATGCGTGATCTCTTACTATAACGCGTGTTTGTGTTTGTCTAAAGATGCTGACTTACGTGTATTTAGGTACTGTCATTGACCGAAAATTAGCAGATAAATCCTCCCCCGTAGAGAGGCAGCTGTAGCACCTTGTTGGAAATGACCTGGCTGCTAGCTACTCTCATTTCAGTCTTTATAATACCTGGGATCTTAGAACAGTGAGCTTTTACAGTTCTCTTTAACCTGTCTCTGAGTTGAATAATTGATGATGATGATGATGATGATGATGATGATGATGATGATGATGATGATGATGACGATGGATGATGATGATGATGATGATGATGATGGTGGTGATGGTAATGATGGTGATGATGGTGATGATGGTGATAATGGTGATAATGTGATGATTGTGATGATTGTGATGATGATGATGATGATGATGATGATGATGATGATGATGATGATGATGATGATGATGATGATGATGATGATGATGATGGATGATGATGATGATGATGATGATGATGATGATGATGATGATGATGATGATGATGATGATGATGATGATGATGATGAATTTCGAATAATTAATTTCCGCCATTAAACAGTCTTACATCGTTGCCACCAATCACTAATGGTTACGCTTTCTTGAGCTCATTTGCCGTCGTTGCAGTTGCGTTTGTTGCTCGACAACGGTCACCAAGGACAACGAGGGCAAGGTGCAGAATATTCTGGAACGTCTGGATCAGATAGAGTCTAAAATTGCCAACGCCCCTCCGTCCACGCAGGGGCCCAGAAGCCCCCGTCGTCAGGGACGCCGTGGCGTGATGTTCAGTTCCTCCTCCAGCAGTGAAGAGCTCCAGGAGATTCCGGAAGGTGTGTTTCCTGCTCAGTAGGACCTTCTGCCGTTGTAAATCAGTTTCAAAGTCTGTGTATAGTCGCTTACTGTTTATTACCTTTACTGTTTGTACTACATCACGTTATTTTCGTAGTTCAAGATATGATGTGTCAGATCGTGGCCCGTTATTTGCATCAACTGTTTACTTCCTCCTCAATGTTGTAATGTTATCGTCATTGATGACAATATGACCACAAAAAAGATTGGAGAGATAAAGGGAAACATGAAGAGACTTTCAACAACAACAACGACAACAACAACAACACATTCCGCTGGATTTCCAATTTTCCTCCAATGCTTTCAACATCTTATTTCATCGTTTAAACAGCTGTTAATAACGTCAACTGATAAAGTCCTTCTCATTGTTGAAACGCTATTATCAGTGATGACCATATGATCTCCCCAAATTTGATTGGAGATCAAAAGGGAATCCTGTCGAGATATTTATATTTCCTAATGAAGTCTGCAGGATTTCCACGTTACTTCCAATGCTTCTTGACATATTGTCATTGGTTTATCAAAAATCGGCATTCACAGTTTTACAACACCATCCACAAATCAGTTATCATGATCACCGCATCACTAATTCTCCCACTGCGCTCTTCTCCCAGTGTCTTTGCCGATTCTGTACAGCGCATGACGATCAGTTCGATGCTGCAAAAACTTGGTATTGTCTTATTTGGTGTGCGTGACTGTGATCACAGTCCAATACATGTCTTCTACCAGAGACATCACCACTCTTACAGCAATGGTCGACGGTCAGTTCGATGAAGCCAAACTTGATATTCTCATTCAGAGTGCCTGAATGTGACTACTAAGTCCAGTCCTAGAGGCATATGTTGCATTCTGGAATGAGTACCTAACTAGATCGGGGAGTCAAAAATAGTCTCACTGTATGAATCATTTCGTGCACATTATTCATTGTCACTAGCAAAGACAGTGCATTTATTCGTGAGTTATTTTCTCCCAAAAGAAAGAAGGTATCATTATACTCGATTTGAGAGTGCATAAATCACCGAACAAAAATTGATATAAAGTCAAGGCGCCACCGTGATACGTGATCAAGGGCCACCGTGATCCCTGAAACCAAAGATTGTAGGTTACACAAAGATAGTTCATTAGCTAATTGTTATGAGGATCCAGACACGTTGCGCCCCAAGCGGCCAGGACTATGGGGAAGTAATCACACTGCTTAGATACATGTAAAAAGTGCTTGTTTGTCGACGCGTTTCTGATGCATTCCGATCATGTTTGTGAATACATTTACGGTGTAATGTGTAATAAAATGATTTGCTGCAATAATGGGGGTGTTTTGGCTTTGTTTTTTGTAGCAGGCGTTGTGAAATCGAAATATTTGGTTCATAGAAATGGATGCTTCTGCGCATGCGCGTGAGCCTATAGTCCGTTTCAACATTGCACATTTAAAATGACGGACATAGTCTCGCTTCGCGCAGAAAAAGCTGAATTTGGGGACACTAGAAACCCCATCCAAAGAAAATGTAAGCCATGAACAGCATTAATTTATCAAAGCTGTATGTTGATTGCATCATTAGGTCGTTAAAGCGCTTATCTTTTACAAATGGAAATGCAGGTCAACTACACGCCGATCTTCCAAGTTCGCGCACGTCTATTTATAGCTGACGCGCGGAATACATTGTTGTTATATCGCAACGAAATCCACTGACAGGTGCTTTCGCGTGAAGGTGCATTGACCCGCATTTCCAATTTTGCAATGCACGACCTATCCATGCATTCAACATCCTCCTCCTCCTCCTCCTCCTCCTCCTCCTCCTCCTCCTCCTCCTCCTCCTCCTCCTCCTCCTCCTCCTCCTCCTCCTCCTCCTCCTCCTCCTCCTCCTCCTCCTCCTCCTCCTCCTCCTCCTCCTCCTCCTCCTCCTCCCCCTCCTCCTCCCCCTCCCCCTCCTCTCCCTCCTCCTCCTCCCCCTCCTCCTCCCCCTCCCCCTCCTCGTCCGCCTCCATTCCTCCTCCCTCCTCCTCCCCCTCCTCCTCCCCCTCCTCCTCCCCCTCCCCCTCCCCCTCTGGAACCGGGTGGGGATGGAGGGTGGGGATGGGGGGTGGGGATGGAGGGTGGGGATGGCGGGTGGGGATGGTGTCGAAGACAGTTGGTGAAATTGTTTGTGAGCCTGTGGTTGGGTGGAGTTTTCCTTTGTTTTGGGTATTAGCGATTGTGGGTTATTCATTTCTTTCTCGACCGAGATGAAAGGGTTTTTGGGAACGGCGTCAGAGTTCGCGTCATCTTTGGAATTTGCGTCACAGAATTGCCAAGAGAGTTCATAGCGGTGGATTTTTTAAGAATAACCACGGCAAATTTTGGGTGAAGTTCATAGGCCTGTTGAGGTAAGCTATAATTCTTTCTCTAAAGATTGCTAAAGGATTTTTGCGAAAAGTTTTCCTTAAAGGGGGAAATTTGGCTGTCTAGCAACTAAGGGGAGGGAACCTACAATTTGTTACCAGTGCGATGTTTTGTCTCTTCTGTGTGTAAATAATTCATCATTTCTATCGTTTATGCTAGCTTCATTTAGAGTTATATGTAGGGATGCATTAGTTGGAATGATGTGTTGTTTAGGTTGTAAAGAAGGAAGTCACTCTAGTGTCGCTGTTTTATCATTACTGTCCTTGGCCTTCTAGGCCTGCATTGTCGCCTGTCAAGGACGGGACAGCCTGCATTGTCGCCTGTCAAGGACGGGACAGCCTGCATTGTCGCCTGTCAAGGACGGGACAGCCTGCATTGTCGCCTGTCAAGGACGGGACGGACTGCATTGTCGCCTGTCAAGGACGGGACGGACCCCATTGTCTCCTGTCGAGGACGGGACGGACCCCATTGTCGCCTGTCGAGGACGGGACGGACTCCATTGTCGCCTGTCGAGGACGGGACGGACTCCATTGTCGCCTGTCGAGGACGGGACGGACTCCTTTGTCTCCTGTCGAGGACGGGACTGATTCTTTTATTATTATCGTTTGGCGCTGTTGCAGAGTTGGAGAGTGACATTGTTGTTTTACGTTCGTCATGTGCATTTTTTTCCAGACATCATTCTAACCATACAAAAGATTAAATAAATATTTTTGTATATTTATTCTTGCACTTCAGTGTTCATGTGTCTGTTTATGTTTGGGGAGTGTGGCCATAGTTTTTATTGAAAAACCTAACCATGTACACTCTAGGCCTCAGCCTAGGGTGACATGCACGCGACAGATGGCGTGTGTGGGATGGGGGTGGGGATGGAGGGTAGGGATGACGGGTGGGATGGAGGGTGGGAATGGAGGATGGGGATGGGGGGTGGGGAGGAGGAGGAGGGGAGGAGGGGGAGGAGGAGGAGGGGAAGAGGGAGAGGAGGAGGAGGAGGAAGAGGGGAAGAGGGGGAGGAGGAGGGGGAGGAGGAGGGGTGGAGGGGGAGGAGGAGGGGGAGGAGGAGGAGGGAGAGGAGGGGGAGGAGGAGGGGAGGAGGAATGGGAGGGGGACGAGGAAGGGGAGGGGGAGGAGGAGGGGGAGGAGGAGGAGGGAGAGGAGGGGGAGGGGGAGGAGGAGGAGGAATGTTGAATGCATGGATAGGTCGTGCATTGCAAAATTGGAAATGCGGGTCAATGCACCTTCACGCGAAAGCACCTGTCAGTGGATTTCGTTGCGATATAACAACAATGTATTCCGCGCGTCAGCTATAAATAGACGTGCGCGAACTTGGAAGATCGGCGTGTAGTTGACCTGCATTTCCATTTGTAAAAGATAAGCGCTTTAACGACCTAATGATGCAATCAACATACAGCTTTGATAAATTAATGCTGTTCATGGCTTACATTTTCTTTGGATGGGGTTTCTAGTGTCCCCAAATTCAGCTTTTTCTGCGCGAAGCGAGACTATGTCCGTCATTTTAAATGTGCAATGTTGAAACGGACTATAGGCTCACGCGCATGCGCAGAAGCATCCATTTCTATGAACCAAATATTTCGATTTCACAACGCCTGCTACAAAAAACAAAGCCAAAACACCCCCATTATTGCAGCAAATCATTTTATTACACATTACACCGTAAATGTATTCACAAACATGATCGGAATGCATCAGAAACGCGTCGACAAACAAGCACTTTTTACATGTATCTAAGCAGTGTGATTACTTCCCCATAGTCCTGGCCGCTTGGGGCGCTGCGTTCCGAGCGTCTTGTAACTTTTAAGAGCAAAAGCTCGGCATGAGCTATCTTTGTGTAACCTATAATCTTTGCTGAAACTCACTACAGTGGGACTATTTTTAACTTCCCGATCTAGTTCGTCACCTATTGCAGGTCGTGACAGCACGCACACAAAGGGGCAGTGTGAACACTGGTAGGATGCTGAAAAAGATGCGGGCGTCGAGGCCCTCATGCTCTGGTACATGGGCGCACGTGTTTCCTCTTGTCGACTGTTCTCAGAAGAGATGCCTGCCCGCCTGCTCCACCCTGGCTTGCCAGATTGATGTGCTCAGGCTCAGGGTGCAGGACTGTCTCTTCTGGAGAGACGCCGCCCCTCAAAACATCAACAGATTTCTCGATACTATCACCTCGCGCACTGTACGATCTTCTTAGCATTATCAGTTTCTTGTATGATCACAATACAACCAGCACAATCGATGAGCATTTTCTATGGCGCCACACGTAAGCAGAACGATCTCTTCCTCCTACTGGCAGCTCCGACGTATCTCAAGAATCAGACAATGCCTGACTGAAAAATCGGCCAGAACTCTTGTATTGACGTTGGTGATGTCTAATCTTGATTACTGCAATAGCCTTCTGCTAGGTGAAACCCAAGAATATCTCCGAAGACTTCAACAGGTGCAGAACACCGCAGCACGTATAGTGAAACGTCCACCTAGTCGTTCTCACATAACCCCCATCCTTCGAGAGCAACACTGGCTGCCTGTCCACCAACGTATTGTGTTCAAAACACTGTGTCATGTGTTCAAGTGCGTCAATGGTTTGGCCCCGCTGTATCTGGTTGAACTCCTCAAGACTTATAAGCCTGTGAGGGATCTCAGATCTTCGGCGCAGTCATTACTCCATGTGCCACGCTACAACACCAAGAGATCTGGGGAGAGAGCATTCTCGTATGCTGGACCAAAACTCTGGAACGATATCCCAGACAGACTGAGGAAATCTCCTTCAATACAGACTTTCAAGTTACAGCTAAAAACTCTTATATTCAAAGGGTGAACGTGTTGAGCGCCTTGAGCATGCCTTTGGGTGTGAGATTGGCGCTATATAAGAGCCAAAATACATACATACATACATACATACCTACACAATTATTTCTGCTTTCAGCAACAATATCATCATTATCATCATCATCGTCGTCGTCGTCGTCGTCCTCATCATCATCATCATCATCATCAACATTATATTCTACTATATCTATCTCTCCTACATATCTATAATAAAATCCACAAACCGCCACTACCACTACTATCACTACCACCACCAATGAGTCAACAACACCTCCTTCACTCTCACATTTTTCACGGCACATTGTACACATGCATTCTTAATTTTTGCGGTAGTACTAATGACCGCAATATACCGCAATATACCGCAATACCCCCAAATACACTCTCAGAAAAGAAAAAAACATCAACAGATCGATGCTAAAGACGTGCTTTTGATATTGCGCGATCATGCCGAGAAGAAAACAACGTTCGGAGAAGTTTAGACACAGTAGATCACGCTGCTGTCGAATCGGCCTACATGCAGCCTGTTTTGCAAGGCGTCTACGTGATCTACTGTGTCTAAACTTCTCCGAACGTTGTTTTCTTCTCGGCATGATCGCGCAATATCAAAAGCACGTTTTTAGCATCGATCTGTTGATGTTTTTTTCTTTTCTGAGAGTGTATTTGGGGGTATTGCGGTATATTGCGGTATATTGCGGTCTATTGCGGTCATTAGTACTACCCTAATTTTTGCAATAAGTCAAAAGCGATATTCCCAAATGATTATGTTGATAACCCTTTATACATGTATTCTTCTTCCTCGTGTCTAAGATGGCGACTTAAAGGTGCACAAACGGGGCAAGGGGTACGAAAGGGATCCTGTGTGGATTATGGACGAAGACCTGGGCGATGGAGAGCTGGGAATTCTGGGAAAGGAGGAGTGGACATTTTGGCGGGAGCTCATCGACGAGTTCCTCTTGCCTCTGGAGAGTGACCAGAAAGAGCAGAGCAAAATTCAGGTTGGTTTTTGACTCACATGCGAAGCAAAAGTGAGTCTATGTACTGAGCCGTGTCGTCCGTCCGTCCGGGCGTCCGTCCGTCCGTCCGTCCGTCCGGGCGGGCGTCCGTAAAAAACTTAAACGTTGGATTTTTCTCGGAGACTATTAAGTCTATCAACACCAAATGTGGCATGATGGTGTATGATGACAAGGCCTCAAAAAACATACATAGTGACTTGACCTTGCTTCAAGTTCAAGGTCACAGGAGCCATAAATGTGGTCTCAAAAACAGTCATTTTTCACATTTTCCCAATTTTCTCCCACGTTATTGAGAATGGTGACCTTAGCTACAAATGGTATATAGGTCAAAGCAAGCCCTATCTTTTGATACCAGTTTGGTTGACCTTGCTTCAAGGTCAAGGTCACAGGAGCTCTTCAAAGTTGGATTGTATACATATTTTGAAGTGACCTTGACCCTGAACTATGGAAGATAACTGTTTCAAACTTAATAATTATGTGGGGCACATGTTATACTTTCATCATGAGACACGTTTGTTCACATATCATCAAGGTCAAGGTCACTTTGACCCTTATGAAATGTGACCAAAATGGGGTAGTGAACCACTAAAAGTGACTATATCTCATGGTAGAAAGTGCCAATAAGCACCATTGTGCTTCCTATGTCTTGAATTAACAGCTTTGTGTTGCATGACCTTGGATGACCTTGACCTTGGGTCAAGGTCACGTGTATTTTGCTAGGAAAAATGTGTAAAGCATTTCTTTGTGTATGATGTCATTGGTAGGTTTAGTTGTTTGACCTTGACCTTGAAGGTCACATGAAGGTCAAGGTCATATAAAGGTCAAGGTCAAGCATGTGAGTCGTATGGGCTTTGCCCTTCTTGTTTATTCAGTTCATTCATTCGTTCGTTCGTTCGTTCATTCATTCATCCATCCATCCATCCATCCATCCATCCATCCATCCATCCATCCATCCATCCATCCATCCATCCATCCATCCATCCATCCATCCATTCATTCATTTATTCATTCATTCGACGTTCCTCATTTATTCATCCTTTCGTTCACTGATTTATTGACTCACTTTTGTGCGTTTGATGTAGATTTTCTCTTCTCAGATTTGATTGTATCTACATGTGGCATGCTTTGTCTCTACCCCTCTGCTCATACTACAGGCCATCCCTCCATCTGTCTCGTCTCTCTTTCTCCTTCCCTACCTCGCAGTGGAGTGTCCCATTTCGTCTTGTGCTTGCTGTGTCCTGACGAAGAGTGCAACACAGAAAACATCGAATGTTCTATTTTGTTTTGCCTTGTTCTCGGACCAGTCCCTTGGTTATTTTATCTCCCCCACCTCCATGCCCTCTGACCCGCTATCCGTTGTTGACCAGGCGGACCTGATAGAGCTGAGGAACAGGAGTTGCCTCTTCTTCCTGCTGGCCAACGGGCTGTTCCTGGTGCTGGTCTTCACCATGGAGCAGGTGGCCCAGGCGTCAGGGTCTCTCTCCGTCAAACTCCCCTGTCCCAGCACTGGCTTCTCTGTGAGTAGTGGCGCTCACCGTCTTAGAGGAAGAATGGCTTCCCTGTGAGTAGTGGCGCTCACCGTCTTAGAGGAAGAATGGCTTCCCTGTGAGTAGTGGCGCTCACCGTCTTAGAGGAAGAATGGCTTCCCTGTGAGTAGTGGCGCTCGCCGTCTTAGAGGAAGAATGGCTTCCCTGTGAGTAGTGGCGCTCACCGTCTTAGAGGAAGAATGCCAAGTTATGGGAGTTTGGATACAATTTTACATGATGTTTCCATGAATACAACAAAGTACTCGAAAATATCGACTACTGCGTAATAAATGGTAAGTTAGACACATTTAAATAAAGCCAGATTTTCCCCGTACCAGGGATAGAACCACGGCACTTCGCCTCGCACATCGTCCAACTCAAAAGCATGCTCGCCCATCTCCGCCTAAGTAAGTTAAACACTTTCCCATCGATTGACACCAGGACGCTTGCAGAGTACGTTTCACCTTGAACGTACGACGTCACACTAGTAACAAAATACGTCACACATACGTCACACTAGTAACAAAATACGTCACGCATACGTCACACTAGTAACAAAATACGTCACAAAATCCAAGTCACGTGACCTGCTCCTCTCGTTCAGTGCCGAAAGCGAGCTCACAAATCGGCTTCAAACACAAAGTTTTATTTTCTCCCCCACCCCCCCTACCCCCCCACCCCCTCATCCCCCCCACCCCCTCTCAAAAGTGTATTTCAAACATGACACCCTTTTAAAACATTGCTGTTTTACATCTGAAGAAACTAAGCACTTTTTCTTTAAAGGAGTCACATTTTGGTCTCCATTTTAAAACGCAAGACGCGATGACGTATCCGCATGTGAATTTCTTTGCCTCTGTCAAGTTTCTTCAGTTGCCTTCTTCTCTTCCTCTCCTGATCTAAAACAGCCTGCTTGTGCAGGAAATCGTACGAATGCTTAGGCCAAATGACTTCTCTTTCTCTCATTGAGTTTTAATGGTGATTGATTATGTAATAAGTAGAAATGGAGTGAATTAAGTGAAGTGAAATCGAGTGGAGATAAATGGAGTGAAGTGGACTCTAGCCTGGTAACGTGGAATGAAATAGACTCAGAAGTGTCATGCTTGTCACAAAATCTCTCCACAATTTTACAGAGACACGTACCTAATTCATTGCCTTTATTACGGATGTTTCTCGTTCAGCGCATATAAAGCGACCAAGTGTAATGATGGAGTATTTACCTTTAACTAAAATAAGCTTGTCTGAGTACAGTATTTCTCAGAATAAGCTAGAATTATTGATGGAGTTATTTACGGGATCAAGAAAATGTTTTGTTCTTGACGCATGCCCTCCATATTGTCCGCGCCTTTCCCAGGGCGAGGCTCTGGAGCCCATCTCCATGGCCTTCATTGTCTGCGTCTTTCCCAGGGCGAGGCTCTGGAGCCCATCTCCATGGCCTTCATTGTCTGCGTCTTTCCCAGGGCGAGGCTCTGGAGCCCGTCTCCATGGCCTTCATTGTCTGCGTCTTTCCCAGGGCGAGGCTCTGGAGCCCATCTCCATGGCCTTCATTGTCTGCGTCTTTCCCAGGGTGAGGCTCTGGAGCCCATCTCCATGGCCTTCATTGTCTGCGTCTTTCCCAGGGCGAGGCTCTGGAGCCCATCTCCATGGCCTTCATTGTCTGCGTCTTTCCTAGGGCGAGGCTCTGGAGCCCATCTCCATGGCCTTCATTGTCTGCGTCTTTCCCAGGGCGAGGCTCTGGAGCCCATCTCCATGGCCTTCATTGTCTGCGTCTTTCCCAGGGTGAGGCTCTGGAGCCCATCTCCATGGCCTTCATTGTCTGCGTCTATCCCAGGGCGAGGCTCTGGAGCCCATCTCCATGGCCTTCATTGTCTGCGTCTTTCCCAGGGCGAGGCTCTGGAGCCCATCTCCATGGCCTTCATTGTCTGCGTCTTTCCCAGGGCGAGGCTCTGCAGCCCATCTCCATGGCCTTCATGCTCGTCTTCGGGCTGCTGCTGCTCGTGCAGTTCCTGGCCATGTTTTTCCACCGCCTCTCCACCTTCCTGCACATCGTGGCCTTCACGGCCGTCAAGGTAACACCGGCATTCTGGACGCCACTGTCAACAAGAGCTTTGCAGTGGACGTACGATTTGTACATACAAGCTTCTTGGCCCCCCGCCTCTTCTCCCTGTCGCTCCCCCCCCCCTCCCCGCCCCCGCCCCCCCCCCCCTCCCCCCCGCCCCCCGCCTCCATGGTTGGAGCCGGCCTTGAAAGCTTTTGGTGTCACGGCAGGAATATATTTTCTTTGATTCATGGTTGTACGTAACGTACAAGGGTTGATGGGCCTTAAAACCTATAATAATTTGTTCATTCATTCATTCATTCATTCATTCATTCATTCATTCATTCCCACATTAATACATTCATTCGTTCGTTCGTTCATTCATTTATTAATTCGTTCGTTTGTTCGTTCGCTCATTCGTTCGTTCGCTCTTTCATCCATCTGTCCATCCATTCTTTGTTGGAGCCATGCCTCCACGCCTATTTTACACTCTAAACGCTTTTCCCTGAAGTTTGGAAGTAAGATTAATTCCACTGCATCTCCCCTGTGACTCGAAACAGTAGAAAAGCCATGGAAATCGACACTCGGCTGGTTCCCACTCTAAACAGTTTGGATGATGTTTGTGGTCAGTGGCCTTGAATAGCCTACACATGCCGATATGATGTAAGACTCCACGCATTCATCCATCCATCCATCCTTCCATCCATCCATCCATCCATCCATCCATCCTTCCTTCCTTCCATCCATCCATCCATCCATCCATCCATCCATCCATCCATCCATACTTCCATCCATCCTTCCATCCATCCATTCATTCACTCATTCACTCTTTCTTTCTATCTCCAGATATAGGTCGGCAACCAACGTCGAAATGTAATTTTTAAGAAACTGATATTTCGCAGACAGCATTTATTATTTACATTTGCGCGTTATACATTATCGTATTATTATTATTACATGCATCTGGTACATTTAGTCCAGGTGTCCAGTGAATCTAAGAGCCGTGCATATTCTACCACCCAAAGCACTTGTGCTCTGACTGAGATCCCTGTGTTTTCTTGTCCACCCTGCCATCTTCTCAACTTTTCACCCGATTACCTCCCCTGACTGCAGATGCCGTGGTGGAAAAAGGATGGAGTTGCCTCCCCTGAGCACATGACTGGCGAGGAGTCTGTACAGCTGGTCAAGGACATGCAGCGCATCAGGGAAAACGACGACGACGAGGAGGAGGGCGACGATGACGTCTTCCATCCAGAGAGAAAGAAAACGACCAGAGATCAACGAGAGGCCAGGGAGAGGTAAGCCCATCCATTTGATGATTAACATACACTCCTACTCGTGTCCTAGCTTTTGGAAAGCAGCTTTTTCCTCAGCTCGACTTTTCTATTGAGAATAGTTGGGGTCGTTCTCCTTTCAACCCTTCAACTCTGTGTTCCCAGCAAGAGTGCCCTCATGGCAATTCATCGACAGCTTCGCTTCTCTCTGCAATGGACGAGCCGCGTGTTGTATAAGACAGACAAGCAGGCAGGCAGGCAGGCAGGCAATTTTTATTATCCAGATGTGGAAATGTGTTGGTACAATTACAGAATAAGGCGAGCGCCCCAAAGACCTCTGCCGCATTAAGCATGAGAGGTCATGGGAAGTAGGTCAGTGCCGCATTAAGCATGAGAGGTAATGGAAAGTAGGTCAGGGCCGCATTAAGCATGAGAGGTCATGGGAAGTAGGTCAGGGCCGCATTAAGCATGAGAGGTATTGGGAAGTAGGTCAGTGCCGCATTAAGCATGAGAGGTCATGGGAGGTAGGTCAGGGCCGCATTAAGCATGAGAGGTCATGGGAAGTAGGTCAGTGCCGCATTAAGCATGAGAGGTAATGGGAAATAGGTCAGTGCCGCATTAAGCATGAGAGGTCATGGGGAGTAGGTCAGTGCCTCATTAAGCATGAGAAGTAATGGGAAGTAGGTCAGTGCCGCATTACGCATGAGAGGTAATGGGAAGTAGGTCAGTGCTGCATTAAGCATGAGAGGTAATGGGAAGTATGTCAGGGCCGCATTGAGCATGATAAGTAATGGGAAGTAGGTCAGTGCCGCATTAAGCATGAGAGGTAATGGGAAGTAGGTCAGTGCGCTCTGCATTAAGCATGAGAGGTAATGGGAAGTAGGTCAGTGCTGCATTAAGCATGAGAGGTAATGGGAAGTAGGTCAGTGCCGCATTAAGCATGAGAGGTAATGGGAAGTAGGTCAGTGCTGCATTACGCATGAGAGGTAATGGGAAGTAGGTCAGTGCTGCATTAAGCATGAGAGGTAATGGGAAGTATGTCAGGGCCGCATTGAGCATGATAAGTAATGGGAAGTAGGTCAGTGCCGCATTAAGCATGAGAGGTAATGGGAAGTAGGTCAGTGCTGCATTAAGCATGCGAGGTCAAGTGAAGTAGGTCAGTGCTGCATTAAGCATGAGAGGTCATGGGAAGTAGGTCAGGGCGCCCCGGGTGCTCTGCCACATTAAGCATGAGAGGTCATGGGAAGTAGGTCAGTGCTGCATTAAGCATGAGAGGTCATGGGAAGTAGGTCAAGGCGCCCTGGGGTGTTCTGCCACATTAAGTATGAGAGGTCATGGATAGTAGGCCAGGGCGCCCTGGCCTACTATCCATGACCTCTCATACTTAATGTGGCAGAACACCCCAGGGCGCCTTGACCTACTTCCCATGACCTCTCATACTTAATGCGGCACTTACCTACTTCCCATGACCTCTCATGCTTAATGTGGCAGAGCATCCCAGGGCGCCCTGGCCTACTATCCATGACCTCTCATACTTAATGTGGCAGAACACCCCAGGGCGCCTTGACCTACTTCCCATGACCTCTCATGCTTAATGCAGCACTGACCTACTTCCCATGACCTCTCATGCTTAATGTGGCAGAGCACCCGGGGCGCCCTGACCTACTTCCCATGACCTCTCATGCTTAATGCAGCACTGACCTACTTCACTTGACCTCGCATGCTTAATGCAGCACTGACCTACTTCCCATTACCTCTCATGCTTAATGCGGCACTGACCTACTTCCCATTACTTATCATGCTCAATGCGGCCCTGACATACTTCCCATTACCTCTCATGCTTAATGCAGCACTGACCTACTTCCCATTACCTCTCATGCGTAATGCGGCACTGACCTACTTCCCATTACCGCTATTGCTTAATGCGGCACTGACCTACTTCCCATTACCTCTCATGCTTAATGCGGCACTGACCTACTTCCCATTACCTCTCATGCTTAATGCAGCACTGACCTACTTCCCATTACCTCTCATGCTTAATGCGGCACTGACCTACTTCCCATTACTTATCATGCTCAATGCGGCCCTGACATACTTCCCATTACCTCTCATGCTTAATGCAGCACTGACCTACTTCCCATTACCTCTCATGCGTAATGCGGCACTGACCTACTTCCCATTACTTCTCATGCTTAATGAGGCACTGACCTACTCCCCATGACCTCTCATGCTTAATGCGGCACTGACCTATTTCCCATTACCTCTCATGCTTAATGCGGCACTGACCTACTTCCCATGACCTCTCATGCTTAATGCGGCCCTGACCTACCTCCCATGACCTCTCATGCTTAATGCGGCACTGACCTACTTCCCAATACCTCTCATGCTTAATGCGGCCCTGACCTACTTCCCATGACCTCTCATGCTTAATGCGGCCCTGACCTACTTTCCATTACCTCTCATGCTTAATGCGGCACTGACCTACTTCCCATGACCTCTCATGCTTAATGCGGCAGAGGTCTTTGGGGCGCTCGCCTTATTCTGTAATTGTACCAACACATTTCCACATCTGGATAATAAAAATTGCCTGCCTGCCTGCCTGCCTGCTTGTCTGTCTTATACAACACGCGGCTCGTCCATTGCAGAGAGAAGCGAAGCTGTCGATGAATTGCCATGAGGGCACTCTTGCTGGGAACACAGAGTTGAAGGGTTGAAAGGAGAACGACCCCAACTATTCTCAATAGAAAAGTCGAGCTGAGGAAAAAGCTGCTTTCCAAAAGCTAGGACACGAGTAGGAGTGTATGTTAATCATCAAATGGATGGGCTTACCTCTCCCTGGCCTCTCGTTGATCTCTGGTCGTTTTCTTTCTCTCTGGATGGAAGACGTCATCGTCGCCCTCCTCCTCGTCGTCGTCGTTTTCCCTGATGCGCTGCATGTCCTTGACCAGCTGTACAGACTCCTCGCCAGTCATGTGCTCAGGGGAGGCAACTCCATCCTTTTTCCACCACGGCATCTGCAGTCAGGGGAGGTAATCGGGTGAAAAGTTGAGAAGATGGCAGGGTGGACAAGAAAACACAGGGATCTCAGTCAGAGCACAAGTGCTTTGGGTGGTAGAATATGCACGGCTCTTAGATTCACTGGACACCTGGACTAAATGTACCAGATGCATGTAATAATAATAATACGATAATGTATAACGCGCAAATGTAAATAATAAATGCTGTCTGCGAAATATCAGTTTCTTAAAAATTACATTTCGACGTTGGTTGCCGACCTATATCTGGAGATAGAAAGAAAGAGTGAATGAGTGAATGAATGGATGGATGGAAGGATGGATGGAAGTATGGATGGATGGATGGATGGATGGATGGATGGATGGATGGATGGAAGGAAGGAAGGATGGATGGATGGATGGATGGATGGATGGAAGGATGGATGGATGGATGAATGCGTGGAGTCTTACATCATATCGGCATGTGTAGGCTATTCAAGGCCACTGACCACAAACATCATCCAAACTGTTTAGAGTGGGAACCAGCCGAGTGTCGATTTCCATGGCTTTTCTACTGTTTCGAGTCACAGGGGAGATGCAGTGGAATTAATCTTACTTCCAAACTTCAGGGAAAAGCGTTTAGAGTGTAAAATAGGCGTGGAGGCATGGCTCCAACAAAGAATGGATGGACAGATGGATGAAAGAGCGAACGAACGAATGAGCGAACGAACAAACGAACGAATTAATAAATGAATGAACGAACGAACGAATGAATGTATTAATGTGGGAATGAATGAATGAATGAATGAATGAATGAATGAATGAATGAATGAACAAATTAGTATAGGTTTTATGGCCCATTAACCCTTGTACGTTACGTACAACCATGAATCAAAGAAAATATATTCCTGCCGTGACACCAAAAGCTTTCAAGGCCGGCTCCAACCATGGAGGCGGGGGGCGGGGGGGAGGGGGGGGGGGCGGGGGCGGGGAGGGGGGGGGGAGCGACAGGGAGAAGAGGCGGGGGGCCAAGAAGCTTGTATGTACAAATCGTACGTCCACTGCAAAGCTCTTGTTGACAGTGGCGTCCAGAATGCCGGTGTTACCTTGACGGCCGTGAAGGCCACGATGTGCAGGAAGGTGGAGAGGCGGTGGAAAAACATGGCCAGGAACTGCACGAGCAGCAGCAGCCCGAAGACGAGCATGAAGGCCATGGAGATGGGCTGCAGAGCCTCGCCCTGGGAAAGACGCAGACAATGAAGGCCATGGAGATGGGCTCCAGAGCCTCGCCCTGGGAAAGACGCAGACAATGAAGGCCATGGAGATGGGCTCCAGAGCCTCGCCCTGGGATAGACGCAGACAATGAAGGCCATGGAGATGGGCTCCAGAGCCTCACCCTGGGAAAGACGCAGACAATGAAGGCCATGGAGATGGGCTCCAGAGCCTCGCCCTGGGAAAGACGCAGACAATGAAGGCCATGGAGATGGGCTCCAGAGCCTCGCCCTAGGAAAGACGCAGACAATGAAGGCCATGGAGATGGGCTCCAGAGCCTCGCCCTGGGAAAGACGCAGACAATGAAGGCCATGGAGATGGGCTCCAGAGCCTCACCCTGGGAAAGACGCAGACAATGAAGGCCATGGAGATGGGCTCCAGAGCCTCGCCCTGGGAAAGACGCAGACAATGAAGGCCATGGAGACGGGCTCCAGAGCCTCGCCCTGGGAAAGACGCAGACAATGAAGGCCATGGAGATGGGCTCCAGAGCCTCGCCCTGGGAAAGACGCAGACAATGAAGGCCATGGAGATGGGCTCCAGAGCCTCGCCCTGGGAAAGGCGCGGACAATATGGAGGGCATGCGTCAAGAACAAAACATTTTCTTGATCCCGTAAATAACTCCATCAATAATTCTAGCTTATTCTGAGAAATACTGTACTCAGACAAGCTTATTTTAGTTAAAGGTAAATACTCCATCATTACACTTGGTCGCTTTATATGCGCTGAACGAGAAACATCCGTAATAAAGGCAATGAATTAGGTACGTGTCTCTGTAAAATTGTGGAGAGATTTTGTGACAAGCATGACACTTCTGAGTCTATTTCATTCCACGTTACCAGGCTAGAGTCCACTTCACTCCATTTATCTCCACTCGATTTCACTTCACTTAATTCACTCCATTTCTACTTATTACATAATCAATCACCATTAAAACTCAATGAGAGAAAGAGAAGTCATTTGGCCTAAGCATTCGTACGATTTCCTGCACAAGCAGGCTGTTTTAGATCAGGAGAGGAAGAGAAGAAGGCAACTGAAGAAACTTGACAGAGGCAAAGAAATTCACATGCGGATACGTCATCGCGTCTTGCGTTTTAAAATGGAGACCAAAATGTGACTCCTTTAAAGAAAAAGTGCTTAGTTTCTTCAGATGTAAAACAGCAATGTTTTAAAAGGGTGTCATGTTTGAAATACACTTTTGAGAGGGGGTGGGGGGGATGAGGGGGTGGGGGGGTAGGGGGGGTGGGGGAGAAAATAAAACTTTGTGTTTGAAACCGATTTGTGAGCTCGCCTTCGGCACTGAACGAGAGGAGCAGGTCACGTGACTTGGATTTTGTGACGTATTTTGTTACTAGTGTGACGTATGCGTGACGTATTTTGTTACTAGTGTGACGTATGTGTGACGTATTTTGTTACTAGTGTGACGTCGTACGTTCAAGGTGAAACGTACTCTGCAAGCGTCCTGGTGTCAATCGATGGGAAAGTGTTTAACTTACTTAGGCGGAGATGGGCGAGCATGCTTTTGAGTTGGACGATGTGCGAGGCGAAGTGCCGTGGTTCTATCCCTGGTACGGGGAAAATCTGGCTTTATTTAAATGTGTCTAACTTACCATTTATTACGCAGTAGTCGATATTTTCGAGTACTTTGTTGTATTCATGGAAACATCATGTAAAATTGTATCCAAACTCCCATAACTTGGCATTCTTCCTCTAAGACGGTGAGCGCCACTACTCACAGGGAAGCCATTCTTCCTCTAAGACGGCGAGCGCCACTACTCACAGGGAAGCCATTCTTCCTCTAAGACGGTGAGCGCCACTACTCACAGGGAAGCCATTCTTCCTCTAAGACGGTGAGCGCCACTACTCACAGGGAAGCCATTCTTCCTCTAAGACGGTGAGCGCCACTACTCACAGAGAAGCCAGTGCTGGGACAGGGGATGTTGACGGAGAGCGACCCTGACGCCTGGGCCACCTGCTCCATGGTGAAGACCAGCACCATGAACAGCCCGTTGGCCAGCAGGAAGAAGAGGCAAACTCCTGTTTCCTCAGCTCTATCAGGTCCGCCTGGTCAACAACGGATAGCGGGTCAGAGGGCATGGAGGTGGGGGAGATAAAATAACCAAGGGACTGGTCCGAGAACAAGGCAAAACAAAATAGAACATTCGATGTTTTCTGTGTTGCACTCTTCGTCAGGACACAGCAAGCACAAGACGAAATGGGACACTCCACTGCGAGGTAGGGAAGGAGAAAGAGGCGAGACAGATGGAGGGATGGCCTGTAGTATGAGCAGAGGGGTAGAGACAAAGCATGCCACATGTAGATACAATCAAATCTGAGAAGAGAAAATCTACATCAAACGCACAAAAGTGAGTCAATAAATCAGTGAACGAAAGGATGAATAAATGAGGAACGTCGAATGAATGAATAAATGAATGAATGGATGGATGGATGGATGGATGGATGGATGGATGGATGGATGGATGGATGGATGGATGGATGGATGGATGGATGATGGATGGATGAATGAATGAAACGAACGAACGAACGAATGAATGAACTGAATAAACAAGAAGGGCAAAGCCCATACGACTCACATGCTTGACCTTGACCTTTATATGACCTTGACCTTCAGGTGACCTTCAAGGTCAAGGTCAAACAACTAAACCTACCAATGACATCATACACAAAGAAATGCTTTACACATTTTTCCTACCAAAATACATGTGACCTTGACCCAAGGTCAAGGTCATCCAAGGTCATGCAACACAAAGCTGTTAATTCAAGACATAGGAAGCACAATGGTGCTTATTGGCACTTTCTACCATGAGATATAGTCACTTTTAGTGGTTCACTACCCCATTTTGGTCACATTTCATAAGGGTCAAAGTGACCTTGACCTTGATGATATGTGACCAAATGTGTCTCATGATGAAAGTATAACATGTGCCCCACATAATTATTAAGTTTGAAACAGTTATCTTCCATAGTTCAGGGTCAAGGTCACTTCAAAATATGTATACAATCCAACTTTGAAGAGCTCCTGTGACCTTGACCTTGAAGCAAGGTCAACCAAACTGGTATCAAAAGATAGGGCTTGCTTTGACCTATATACCAATTGTAGCTAAGGTCGCCATTCTCAATAACGTGGGAGAAAATTGGGAAAATGTGAAAAATGACTGTTTTTGAGACCACATTTATGGCTCCTGTGACCTTGACCTTGAAGCAAGGTCAAGTCACTATGTATGTTTTTTGAGGCCTTGTCATCATACACCATCATGCCACATTTGGTGTTGATAGACTTAATAGTCTCCGAGAAAAATCCAACGTTTAAGTTTTTTACGGACGGACGCCCGGACGGACGGACGGACGGACGCCGGGACGGACGGACGACACGGCTCAGTACATAGACTCACTTTTGCTTCGCATGTGAGTCAAAAACCAACCTGAATTTTGCTCTGCTCTTTCTGGTCACTCTCCAGAGGCAAGAGGAACTCGTCGATGAGCTCCCGCCAAAATGTCCACTCCTCCTTTCCCAGAATTCCCAGCTCTCCATCGCCCAGGTCTTCGTCCATAATCCACACAGGATCCCTTCGTACCCCTTGCCCCGTTTGTGCACCTTTAAGTCGCCATCTTAGACACGAGGAAGAAGAATACATGTATAAAGGGTTATCAACATAATCATTTGGGAATATCGCTTTTGACTTATTGCAAAAATTAGGGTAGTACTAATGACCGCAATAGACCGCAATATACCGCAATATACCGCAATACCCCCAAATACACTCTCAGAAAAGAAAAAAACATCAACAGATCGATGCTAAAAACGTGCTTTTGATATTGCGCGATCATGCCGAGAAGAAAACAACGTTCGGAGAAGTTTAGACACAGTAGATCACGTAGACGCCTTGCAAAACAGGCTGCATGTAGGCCGATTCGACAGCAGCGTGATCTACTGTGTCTAAACTTCTCCGAACGTTGTTTTCTTCTCGGCATGATCGCGCAATATCAAAAGCACGTCTTTAGCATCGATCTGTTGATGTTTTTTTTCTTTTCTGAGAGTGTATTTGGGGGTATTGCGGTATATTGCGGTATATTGCGGTCATTAGTACTACCGCAAAAATTAAGAATGCATGTGTACAATGTGCCGTGAAAAATGTGAGAGTGACTCATTGGTGGTGGTAGTGATAGTAGTGGTAGTGGCGGTTTGTGGATTTTATTATAGATATGTAGGAGAGATAGATATAGTAGAATATAATGTTGATGATGATGATGATGATGATGAGGACGACGACGACGACGACGATGATGATGATAATGATGATATTGTTGCTGAAAGCAGAAATAATTGTGTAGGTATGTATGTATGTATGTATGTATTTTGGCTCTTATATAGCGCCAATCTCACACCCAAAGGCATGCTCAAGGCGCTCAACACGTTCACCCTTTGAATATAAGAGTTTTTAGCTGTAACTTGAAAGTCTGTATTGAAGGAGATTTCCTCAGTCTGTCTGGGATATCGTTCCAGAGTTTTGGTCCAGCATACGAGAATGCTCTCTCCCCAGATCTCTTGGTGTTGTAGCGTGGCACATGGAGTAATGACTGCGCCGAAGATCTGAGATCCCTCACAGGCTTATAAGTCTTGAGGAGTTCAACCAGATACAGCGGGGCCAAACCATTGACGCACTTGAACACATGACACAGTGTTTTGAACACAATACGTTGGTGGACAGGCAGCCAGTGTTGCTCTCGAAGGATGGGGGTTATGTGAGAACGACTAGGTGGACGTTTCACTATACGTGCTGCGGTGTTCTGCACCTGTTGAAGTCTTCGGAGATATTCTTGGGTTTCACCTAGCAGAAGGCTATTGCAGTAATCAAGATTAGACATCACCAACGTCAATACAAGAGTTCTGGCCGATTTTTCAGTCAGGCATTGTCTGATTCTTGAGATACGTCGGAGCTGCCAGTAGGAGGAAGAGATCGTTCTGCTTACGTGTGGCGCCATAGAAAATGCTCATCGATTGTGCTGGTTGTATTGTGATCATACAAGAAACTGATAATGCTAAGAAGATCGTACAGTGCGCGAGGTGATAGTATCGAGAAATCTGTTGATGTTTTGAGGGGCGGCGTCTCTCCAGAAGAGACAGTCCTGCACCCTGAGCCTGAGCACATCAATCTGGCAGCCAGGGTGGAGCAGGCGGGCAGGCATCTCTTCTGAGAACAGTCGACAAGAGGAAACACGTGCGCCCATGTACCAGAGCATGAGGGCCTCGACGCCCGCATCTTTTTCAGCATCCTACCAGTGTTCACACTGCCCCTTTGTGTGCGTGCTGTCACGACCTGCAATAGGTGACGAACTAGATCGGGAAGTTAAAAATAGTCCCACTGTAGTGAGTTTCAGCAAAGATTATAGGTTACACAAAGATAGCTCATGCCGAGCTTTTGCTCTTAAAAGTTACAAGACGCTCGGAACGCAGCGCCCCAAGCGGCCAGGACTATGGGGAAGTAATCACACTGCTTAGATACATGTAAAAAGTGCTTGTTTGTCGACGCGTTTCTGATGCATTCCGATCATGTTTGTGAATACATTTACGGTGTAATGTGTAATAAAATGATTTGCTGCAATAATGGGGGTGTTTTGGCTTTGTTTTTTGTAGCAGGCGTTGTGAAATCGAAATATTTGGTTCATAGAAATGGATGCTTCTGCGCATGCGCGTGAGCCTATAGTCCGTTTCAACATTGCACATTTAAAATGACGGACATAGTCTCGCTTCGCGCAGAAAAAGCTGAATTTGGGGACACTAGAAACCCCATCCAAAGAAAATGTAAGCCATGAACAGCATTAATTTATCAAAGCTGTATGTTGATTGCATCATTAGGTCGTTAAAGCGCTTATCTTTTACAAATGGAAATGCAGGTCAACTACACGCCGATCTTCCAAGTTCGCGCACGTCTATTTATAGCTGACGCGCGGAATACATTGTTGTTATATCGCAACGAAATCCACTGACAGGTGCTTTCGCGTGAAGGTGCATTGACCCGCATTTCCAATTTTGCAATGCACGACCTATTCATGCATTCAACATTCCTCCTCCTCCTCCCCCTCCCCCTTCCTCTCCTCCTCCTCCTCCCTCCTCCTCCCCCTCCCCTTCCTCGTCCCCCTCCCATTCCTCCTCCCCTCCTCCTCCCCCTCCTCTCCTTCCTCCTCCTCCCCCTCCTCCTCCCCCTCCACCCCTCCTCCTCCCCCTCCTCCTCCCCCTCTTCCCCCTCTTCCTCCTCCTCCTCTCCCTCTTCCCCTCCTCCTCCTCCCCCTCCTCCCCTCCTCCTCCTCCCCACCCCCCATCCCCATCCTCCATTCCCACCCTCCATCCCCACCCGTCATCCCTACCCTCCATCCCCACCCCCATCCCCACCCACCCCATCTGTCGCGTGCATGTCACCCTAGGCTGAGGCCTAGAGTGTACATGGTTAGGTTTTTCAATAAAAACTATGGCCACACTCCCCAAACATAAACAGACACATGAACACTGAAGTGCAAGAATAAATATACAAAAATATTTATTTAATCTTTTGTATGGTTAGAATGATGTCTGGAAAAAAATGCACATGACGAACGTAAAACAACAATGTCACTCTCCAACTCTGCAACAGCGCCAAACGATAATAATAAAAGAATCAGTCCCGTCCTCGACAGGCGACAATGGAGTCCGTCCCGTCCTTGACAGGCGACAATGCAGTCCGTCCCGTCCTTGACAGGCGACAATGCAGGCCGTCCCGTCCTTGACAGGCGACAATGAAGGCTGTCCCGTCCTCGACAGGAGACAATGGGGTCCGTCCCGTCCTTGACAGGCGACAATGCAGTCCGTCCCGTCCTTGACAGGCGACAATGCAGGCTGTCCCGTCCTTGACAGGCGACAATGCAGTCCGTCCCGTCCTTGACAGGAGACAATGCAGGCTGTCCCGTCCTTGACAGGCGACAATGCAGGCCTAGAAGGCCAAGGACAGTAATGATAAAACAGCGACACTAGAGTGACTTCCTTCTTTACAACCTAAACAACACATCATTCCAACTAATGCATCCCTACATATAACTCTAAATGAAGCTAGCATAAACGATAGAAATGATGAATTATTTACACACAGAAGAGACAAAACATCGCACTGGTAACAAATTGTAGGTTCCCTCCCCTTAGTTGCTAGACAGCCAAATTTCCCCCTTTAAGGAAAACTTTTCGCAAAAATCCTTTAGCAATCTTTAGAGAAAGAATTATAGCTTACCTCAACAGGCCTATGAACTTCACCCAAAATTTGCCGTGGTTATTCTTCAAAAATCCACCGCTATGAACTCTCTTGGCAATTCTGTGACGCGAATTCCAAAGATGACGCGAACTCTGACGCCGTTCCCCAAAAACCTTTCATCTCGGTCGAGAAAGAAATGAATAAGCCACAATCGCTAATACCCAAAACAAAGGAAAACTCCACCCAACCACAGGCTCACAAACAATTTCACCAACTGTCTTCGACACCATCCCCACCCGCCATCCCCACCCTCCATCCCCACCCCCCATCCCCACCCTCCATCCCCACCCGGTTCCAGAGGGGGAGGGGGAGGGGGAGGAGGAGGGGGAGGAGGAGGGGGAGGAGGAGGGGAGGAGGAATGGGAGGGGGACGAGGAGGGGGAGGGGGGAGAGGAGGGGGAGGAGGAGGAGGGAGAGGAGGGGGAGGAGGAGGGGAGGGAGGAGGAGGAGGAGGAGGAGGAGGAGGAGGAGGAGGAGGAGGAGGAGGAGGAGGAGGAGTGAGGATGGGGAGGAGGAGGAGAGAGGGGAGGAGGATGGCAGGAGGAGGAGGAGGAGGAGGAGGAGGAGGAGGAGGAGGAGGAGGAGGAGGATGTTTGAATGCATGGATAGGTCGTGCATTGCAAAATTGGAAATGCGGGTCAATGCACCTTCACGCGAAAGCACCTGTCAGTGGATTTCGTTGCGATATAACAACAATGTATTCCGCGCGTCAGCTATAAATAGACGTGCGCGAACTTGGAAGATCGGCGTGTAGTTGACCTGCATTTCCATTTGTAAAAGATAAGCGCTTTAACGACCTAATGATGCAATCAACATACAGCTTTGATAAATTAATGCTGTTCATGGCTTACATTTTCTTTGGATGGGGTTTCTAGTGTCCCCAAATTCAGCTTTTTCTGCGCGAAGCGAGACTATGTCCGTCATTTTAAATGTGCAATGTTGAAACGGACTATAGGCTCACGCGCATGCGCAGAAGCATCCATTTCTATGAACCAAATATTTCGATTTCACAACGCCTGCTACAAAAAACAAAGCCAAAACACCCCCATTATTGCAGCAAATCATTTTATTACACATTACACCGTAAATGTATTCACAAACATGATCGGAATGCATCAGAAACGCGTCGACAAACAAGCACTTTTTACATGTATCTAAGCAGTGTGATTACTTCCCCATAGTCCTGGCCGCTTGGGGCGCAACGTGTCTGGATCCTCATAACAATTAGCTAATGAACTATCT
>JAWQFJ010014105.1:0-7500 GCA_034096865.1 Theodoxus fluviatilis | reverse complement strand
ACAGGTTCAATGAGGAGAAAAACTCTGCGAGGACAGGTTCAATGATGAGAAAAACTCTGCGAGGACAGGTTCAATGATGAGAAAACTCTGCGAGGACAGGTTCAATGAGGAGAAAAACTCTGCGAGGACAGGTTCAATGAGGAGAAAAACTCTGCAAGGACAGGTTCAATGAGGAGAAAAACTCTGCGAGGACAGGTTCAATGAGGAGAAAAACTCTGGGTTTTACGAGCGCTCGCTGTTAGTGCTCATTAATTTTTTTTACAAAAGTTTAATGCATTTCGAACGAAACGTGCCTCCGGTCCCACGAGAGGATCGTTTATGATGCGTTATGGTTACTTCCGAGAAACTCGCGTCCGCTGTCATACCTGGGGGTGCAATATGGCTGCCAGGAGGAAGATGCCGACGACTGCCACGAGAAAGATGGTGGTGACGGAGCAGAAGCCGAAGTCCGCGGCCTGCTTGATGATGCCCACCAGCACCAGCATCATCACCAGCGTGTACAGGATGGACAGCACAGCGGCGTAGCCCAGCTGCAGCAGAGCGTTTGGATCTAGGGGATGAGTCACAGCGGCCCTATGCACCAATAACGATTTGAAGGACTGCATGGCGTGCATTTACTACACACACCCATGCTAGCGATGGACACACCTACACCTGATAAGGAGTATAAAACCTTCACCATTCTTTGCCACAGTGACTACCAGATAGTCTACGTCAACGTTCGGTCACGTAATCTCACTAATTCCCAAATACTATGCATATCATTTACATGAGAAAAATGGTTCTGGGATAGTATTCCCTCACGCACGTCTGCTTTGTAACGTTGCTTTGTGTATTCATCCGGTGAAACTTGTCGTATAGAGTAGTCCTAGCACTATTTCCTCAAAACCTCCAACATTAAGATTGATAGAGCATTATATATATATATATATATATATATATATATATATATATATATATATATATATATATATATATATATATATATATATATATGAATTCGATAACATGAATTATGTGCACAGGAATGGAAATTTGTTTTTGCTTTTTGATATTAAAGAAAGGTAGTGAATTTTCCTCCGGAATTAACCATCACTTTCAAGAATGACGTAATGTATATGGTACGCACTCAGTATATTACGTGACCAAACGGTGACAGAGACAACGTATGTATATATACATACGTTGTCACAGATCTGTGGCACAGAAATTACCTTCACATTACGGCTGTTCCCTACGCTGTACAGAAATTCGGTCCAATAGATAGGTTGATGTACGGCGGTAATTTCTTTACCGTGACGTACATGTATGATGTACACTCTCAATGAGACGACTACAGATAATTTTTGCAGGGGGAAATAAAACTGTTACATGGTTCAGTTTTTTTTTTTTAATCAATGCTATAGTACTTGATTACCGGGAAAGATATACACCCTCAGGTGAGTCTGCGATTGTCAAGATTTCAGCAAATCGAGGAATCTGCCCAGCAGAACTATCTGCGTAATTCAAAAACAGCAGGTAAAATTGCAGCTGTAAAAATGATAATGACAATAATGATGACAAAGACGGTCATCGTCATCATCTTTGACGTTCTCGCTCTCGACATCGCTGGCGTCGTTACATTCATTGTCGCCGCTTTAACATTCCCAGCTCAAGGCCGTGGCATGCGGAGCAACAGACACAGATTTTGGACCATGAAACACGTTTCCTCGTGTTAGAGCAGAAATTTCAGTGGACTTCTGAGTCTCCAGAAAATTGATGTCACGGTTTAGGAACGGGTCTATTTTCCCAGTTTTTCAAGTCAGCCAATGGGATTAACGCTCCTTGCCTACGTCAGCCAATGGGATTAACGCTCCTTGCCTTCAACACCCACTCTTACCCGCACACGGGTCAATGATGTCTGCCATTTTTTCTTCGGTTTGCTTGTAAGACGCTCATTTGTAGAATTAATAAACACACAAACAAACAAACCATAACACAAAACAGTATCGATTTTCTCAAAAATGTATGTAGAATATATAAATAATTCATTTAAATCGCTACATTATTCAAATTCAGGTCTGCATCGGAGTCCGCGGTGCGAGTCCACTCGTGTCACTAACAAGAGATACATGATACTGCATTGCTTATCGTGTAGCTGAGCGTTTCGAGGAGTTCCACCTTGTGTGAACACCCCCCAAAAAATGTCTAGATCAGAGAAATAGAAACGGCGTGATTCTAATGCAACGGGTGCGACGGCCTCAAGAGGTCTGCGTGGGAAGAAAGAGACAGATGGATCGCTCTTCTGTTTAACTCTATCACTCACCTGCACGTTGGACTTGGCGGTGAAGCAGAGGATGACGAAGAGGACGACGGGGATCAGGTTGATGAGCAGGGCTCCGTACAGGGGCAGCTCTGGGAAGGCCGCGTTGATGGCGCCGGTGATCATGAGGAAGATTGTGCCAGGGGTCAGGATGGAGGAAGCCAGCAGCGCCATCTGGTAGAAGACGTACAGACACGAGATGTCCTCGTTCTTCGTCGTCACCTGGCGCCAGTTCTGCGAGAAAAAGGCGGGATGTAGACAGGGATGGGTGTGAAGGGCGTGCAAACAAGAGACAGAGAGAATGGGGATGAAATCAAAGAATGTCTGGAGGATGATACATGCGGGTTGAAAACACTATTGGATAATGCCCAGTAAGGGGCAGAAACGCACATGTCCTACTGGTCAACGTTGCGGATGGCTTCATATGATTCAAGGGCAAGAAAAGAAATCCCTTCCACTGATGGGCCACACTAGTGGACTCGTCCGAGGACAGGGGTGCGATGTTGCTCGTTTAATTCGCAGTGACTCTCGCATAGAATGAGAACCATTTTAGTGCGTGCTCGCTAGCTCACATACGCAATCTTGGACGGTTATTCCACCCACAAAATGACAATAAAGTGTGAATAATTGACAAACTGGTGTACACAATATGCTTTCATCTGAATTGGGTTACGATGAATATCATATTTGCAGCAGTCGTCAAGCGATTCAGCTCTGTTTCGAGCATACACGCCTCTGTAAAAACGCAGCCAATCAGATGCCGCGGTCTGCCAGTGGAGCGGGGTCCGCACCCCTATCATCGGACGAGTCCACTGGTGTGGACCATCAATGGAAGAGATTTAAATTTAAAATAAGACAATGAATTTGAGAGATCTATAGGCTTCATTCTCTTGCATTCTCCTCGC
Source organism: Theodoxus fluviatilis (assembly GCA_034096865.1). Lineage (NCBI taxonomy): Eukaryota > Metazoa > Mollusca > Gastropoda > Cycloneritida > Neritidae > Theodoxus > Theodoxus fluviatilis. Next base: position 4,293 of record JAWQFJ010014105.1, on the reverse strand, counting down.
GGATCGTTGCTGAAGTTCCTCAGGAAAGATACATACACACACACACACATATATATATATATATATATATATATATATATATATATATATATATATATATATATATATATATATATATATATATATATATATATATATACATCTGTTGTGTTGGTAAGAATTATTGTCAATTTCTTAATAAACGATCATCACAGTTGTGACTCTACTTCTCTGGCAATGCACATGGTGATGGGTTGTTTCTGACGTCTTGCTTCATACCAACGGTAGAAGTCGCTCTATACATTTGACCTTGCTACAAGTCTGTACCACTAATGTGGTCTACACTTGTTATAATACGAGGATGAAAAAAATAAAACATGCGGTTCCTCTCGAGACGGCATGGACGGCAGCGAATTAAATCTGCAGAATTGTTTAATGTTGCCGGTCAACAATATACGGTATCTACAAACTCAGCTGACCTGGAGAAGGTCGATGATGTTGGCCATAGTGGAGGGCGTCCACCGACGTCTCTGGTTGAAGAACTCGTAGAACCCTTCCGGGGCAAAGGTGAAGGAATCTGAGGCAGCGCAGTACTCCACCCTGTAGCCCTGCTGCAGCAGCAGCGTGCACAGCCATCGGTCCTCGCCTGTACAGAGAGAAAGATGATGTCAGTTTCAGTCACGGTGTTGCAGCTACAGGGAGTATCAGACACATCCATGGTAGTGCTGTTACATACATAGGTCCTCGCCTGTACAGAGAGAAAGATGATGTCAGTGTCAGTCACCGTGTTGCAGCTACAGGGAGTATCAGACATCCATGGTAGTGCTGTTACATACATCGGTCCTTGACGGTACAGAGAGAAAAATGATGTCAGTTTCAGTCACCGTGTTGCAGCTACAGGGAGCATCAAACACATCCTGGTAGTATTGTTACATACATCTGTCCTCGCCTGTACAGAGAGAAAGATGATGTCAGTTTCAGTCACCGTGTTGCAGCTACAGGGAGTGTCAGACACATCAATGGTAGTGCTGTTACATACATATGTCCTCGCCTGTACAGAGAGAAAGATGATGTCAGTTTCAGTACCCGTGTTGCAGCTACAGGGAGTATCAGACACATCAATGGTAGTGCTGTTACATACATAGGTCCTCGCCTGTACAGAGAGAAAGATGATGTCAGTTTTAGTCACCGTGTTGCAGCTACAGGGAGTATCAGACACATCAATGGTAGTGCTGTTGCATACAGAGGTCCTCGCCTGTACAGAGAGAAAGATGATGTCAGTTTCAGTCACGGTGTTGCAGCTACAGGGAGTATCAGACACATCAATGGTAGTGCTGTTACATACATAGGTCCTCGCCTGTACAGAGAGAAAGATGATGTCAGTTTCAGTCACGGTGTTGCAGCTACAGGGAGTATCAGACACACCCATGGTAGTGCTGTTGCATACATCGGTCCTCACCTGTACAGAGAGAAAGATGATGTCAGTTTCAGTCACGGTGTTGCAGCTACAGGGAGTATCAGACACACCCATGGTAGTGCTGTTGCATACATCGGTCCTCACCTGTACAGAGAGAAAGATGATGTCAGTGTCAGTCACCGTGTTGCAGCTACAGGGAGTATCAGACATTCATGTTAGTGCTGTTGCATACATCTGTCCTCGCCAGTACAGAGAGAAAGATGATGTCAGTTTTAGTCACCGTGTTGCAGCTACAGGGAGTATCAGACACACCCATGGTAGTGCTGCTGCATACATCGGTCCTCACCTGTACACTCAGAACTACAAACATTCATCCTCATCTTCATGGACGGGTGGTTTCAGGTTCGTCTAATTCCATTTCAATAGCACGATCACGACAAACTACCTTTTTTGTGGTGTAAGCGATCCAAAAGGGAAAAATACTTTTCTAGAATGATAAACCTGCATGGAAAATTATGAAGGCAAATGGCTTTCAAACATTCCAAATGCGTGTTCAGGTGTCTCCTGCACATCATTTGAACCCAATACCAAAATAAATGTATGTTTCTCCTTATCAATGCGCAAAACTCTGCTTTTCTCTGCCGTACCTCTTGATCTTCTTATCCCATGACCATTCATACCCTTATAACTCAAACTGTATGAATATTCATACCCTTATAACTCAAACTGTATGAATATTCATACCCGTATAACTAAAACTGTATGAATATTCATACCCTTATAACTAAAACTGTATCATGTCTTTTTCTATCATGATGGCAATACTTTCACTGGTTAGAATGATTTTCTTTCTTATCTAAAAGTATTGACACCATGTACTGATTGTTTGTTTTGCCTTTACAGCCCAAGCACAGCCGTGACACTGTAAGAACTGAAATGGAAAACTGTACCGGTAAGTATAGCTTTGTCTTCACTCATCTTCAAAGCTGTCGACATTCTGCTCATCTTTATTGCCTCATTCGATATCACAGATTTCCTCTTTGTGCCGCTCAGTCCACGCCACCAAGGAGTTATGCCCCTTGTAAGTGGGGGCCAGCGTATTTACGTGTAGTGTTTGCCCTTGTTTACACGGGTTACGACCCCTTAATCCTGCTGGCCGAATTACCCCCACCCCATCCCCATCGCTCACCCGACCCGATCCCCATCGCCCACCCGACCGCATCCCCACCCCATCTCCACCGCCCACCCCACCCCTTTGGCTTCCAACGCATGTTTGCCTGCCTTGATTTGTGGCGTGTGGGAGACATCCTCAAGTGGTACCTCAAGAAGAGACTGACATATCTAGAGCCGGGAGATTCGTCTCGCAGTGGGGTCGAGGTCCTTCGGCTCGACCGTGATTATCTCCCTTTGAAGAGCTCTATTCCCGAAGGCGCAAATGTACGGCTTGGTAAACAGTTCTGGATAGATCACTCCGCGGACGCTAGGCAAAGCCGAATGAAGGTTTCTCTATGACCTCATTTTCTGTTTTGAAGTGGATGAAGTGTGGAGTAGACGAGTTACTATATGAGAAGAACTCGGTCAATATTTTTGAAGGGGTTTGTTTTTGCTCTTTAGGATATAGTCATTTTCGTCAAGTGGACTTCTACGGTAGAATTTGAAAATAGCTTGCATTTTAAATCAATGCATGACTGTCATATTTCAAACCAGTTGTGCTCGTCTGCTTATTCAATTAAGTGGCCATTCTTTACTTAGGCATCGACCCCATTCTTGGAAGACACACTAAGAGCTAGTAAGATGGCATTGCAGGGTCTAGTGAGATTCTCCAAGAGCCGGATTTCGAGCCATTGATCTTGCGATGACTTGCTATGAATAATATTTACATATTTAGGAGGAGGAGGAGGAGGAGAGAGGAGGAGGAGGAGGAGGAGGAGGAGGAGGAGGAGGAGGAGGAGGAGGAGGAGGAGGAGGAGGAGGAGGAGGAGGAGGACGAGGAGGAGGAGGAGGAGAGGAGGAGGAGGAGGAGGAGGACGAGGAGGAGGACGAGGAGGAGGACGAGGAGGAGGACGAGGAGGAGGACGAGGAGGAGGAGGAGGAGGAGAAGTAGGAGGAGAAGTAGGAGGAGGACGAGGAGGAGGACGAGGAGGAGGACGAGGAGGAGGACGAGGAGGAGGACGAGGAGGAGGAGGAGGAGGAGCAAGTGGAGGAGGAGCAAGTGGAGGAGGAGCAAGTGGAGGAGGACGAGGAGGAGGACGAGGAGGAGGAGGAGGAGGAGGAGGAGGAGGAGGAGGAGGAGGAGGAGGAGGAGCAAGTGGAGGAGGACGAGGAGGAGGACGAGGAGGAGGAGGAGGAGGAGGAGGAGGAGGAGGAGGAGGAGGAGGAGGACGAGGAGGAGGACGAGGAGGAGGACGAGGAGGAGGAGGAGGAGGAGGAGAACGAGGAGGAGGAGGAGGAGGAGGAGGAGGAGGAGGAGGAGGAGGAGGAGAGGAGGAGGAGGAGGAGGAGGAGGAGAGGAGGACGAGGAGGACGAGGAGGACGAGGAGGACGAGGAGGAGGACGAGGAGGAGGACGAGGAGGAGGACGAGGAGGAGGACGAGGAGGAGGAGGAGGAGAAGGAGGAGGAGGAGGAGGAGGAGGAGGAGAGAGGAAGAGCAGTGGAGGAGGAGCAAGTGGAGGAGGAGAGTGGAGGAGAGGAGGAGGAGGAGGAGGAGGAGGAGGAGGAGGAGGAGGAGGAGGAGGAGGAGGAGGAGGAGGAGGAGAGGAGGAGGAGGAGGAGGAGGAGGAGGAGGAGGAGGAGGAGGAGGGAGGAGGAGGAGGAGGAGGAGGAGGAGGAGGAGGAGGAGGAGCAAGTGGAGGAGGAGAGGAGGAGGAGGAGGAGGAGGAGGAGGAGGAGGAGGAGG
>JAWQFJ010014102.1:0-10961 GCA_034096865.1 Theodoxus fluviatilis | reverse complement strand
TGTTTTACACAGCTCTTTGTACAGCCATGTAGGGCTGAAGGCATCTGTTTTACACAGCTCTTTGTACAGCCATGTAGGGGTGAAGGCATCTGTTTTACACAGCTCTTTGTACAGCCATGTAGGGGTGAAGGCATGTGTTTTACACAGCTCTTTGTACAGCCATGTAGGGCTGAAGGCATCTGTTTTACATCGCTCTTTGTACAGCCATGTAGGGGTGAAGAGATTTGTTTTACACAGCTCTTTGTACAGCCATGTAGGGCTGAAAACATTTGTTTTACATCGCTCTTTGTACAGCCATGTAGGGGTGAAGAGATTTGTTTTACACAGCTCTTTGTACAGCCATGTAGGGCTGAAGGCATTTGTTTTACACAGCTCTTTGTACAGCCATGTAGGGGTGAAGAGATTTGTTTTACACAGCTCTTTGTACAGCCATGTAGGGGTGAAGAGATTTGTTTTACACAGCTCTTTGTACAGCCATGTAGGGGTGAAGGCATCTGTTTTACACAGCTCTTTGTACAGCCATGTAGGGCTGAAGGCATTTGTTTTACACAGCTCTTTGTACAGCCATGTAGGGCTGAAGGCATCTGTTTTACATCGCTCTTTGTACAGCCATGTAGGGCTGAAGACATTTGTTTTACATCGCTCTTTGTACAGCCATGTAGGGCTGAAGACATTTGTTTTACATCGCTCTTTGTACAGCCATGTAGGGGTGAAGAGATTTGTTTTACACAGCTCTTTGTACAGCCATGTAGGGCTGAAGGCATCTGTTTTACACAGCTCTTTGTACAGCCATGTAGGGCTGAAGGCATCTGTTTTACACAGCTCTTTGTACAGCCATGTAGGGCTGAAGGCATCTGTTTTACACAGCTCTTTGTACAGCCATGTAGGGGTGAAGGCATCTGTTTTACACAGCTCTTTGTACAGCCATGTAGGGCTGAAGGCATCTGGTTTTACACAGCTCTTTGTACAGCCATGTAGGGCTGAAGGCATCTGTTTTACACAGCTCTTTGTACAGCCATGTAGGGCTGAAGGCATCTGTTTTACACAGCTCTTTGTACAGCCATGTAGGGCTGAAGGCATCTGTTTTACACAGCTCTTTGTACAGCCATGTAGGGCTGAAGGCATCTGTTTTACACAGCTCTTTGTACAGCCATGTAGGGGTGAAGGCATCTGTTTTACACAGCTCTTTGTACAGCCATGTAGGGCTGAAGGCATCTGTTTTACACAGCTCTTTGTACAGCCATGTAGGGGTGAAGGCATCTGTTTTACACAGCTCTTTGTACAGCCATGTAGGGCTGAAGGCATCTGTTTTACACAGCTCTTTGTACAGCCATGTAGGGCTGAAGGCATCTGTTTTACACAGCTCTTTGTACAGCCATGTAGGGTGAAGGCATTTGTTTTACACAGCTCTTTGTACAGCCATGTAGGGCTGAAGGCATCTGTTTTACACAGCTCTTTGTACAGCCATGTAGGGGTGAAGGCATTTGTTTTACACAGCTCTTTGTACAGCCATGTAGGGCTGAAGGCATCTGTTTTACACAGCTCTTTGTACAGCCATGTAGGGGTGAAGGCATCTGTTTTACACAGCTCTTTGTACAGCCATGTAGGGCTGAAGGCATCTGTTTTACACAGCTCTTTGTACAGCCATGTAGGGGTGAAGGCATCTGTTTTACACAGCTCTTTGTACAGCCATGTAGGGGTGAAGGCATCTGTTTTACACAGCTCTTTGTACAGCCATGTAGGGCTGAAGGCATCTGTTTTACACAGCTCTTTGTACAGCCATGTAGGGGTGAAGGCATTTGTTTTACACAGCTCTTTGTACAGCCATGTAGGGGTGAAGGCATTTGTTTTACACAGCTCTTTGTACAGCCATGTAGGGCTGAAGGCATCTGTTTTACACAGCTCTTTGTACAGCCATGTAGGGGTGAAGGCATCTGTTTTACACAGCTCTTTGTACAGCCATGTAGGGCTGAAGGCATCTGTTTTACACAGCTCTTTGTACAGCCATGTAGGGCTGAAGGCATCTGTTTTACACAGCTCTTTGTACAGCCATGTAGGGGTGAAGGCATCTGTTTTACACAGCTCTTTGTACAGCCATGTAGGGCTGAAGGCATTTGTTTTACACAGCTCTTTGTACAGCCATGTAGGGGTGAAGGCATCTGTTTTACACAGCTCTTTGTACAGCCATGTAGGGGTGAAGGCATTTGTTTTACATCGCTCTTTGTACAGCCATGTAGGGCAAAGGCATCTGTTTTACACAGCTCTTTGTACAGCCATGTAGGGCTGAAGGCATTTGTTTTACACAGCTCTTTGTACAGCCATGTAGGGCTGAAGGCATTTGTTTTACACAGCTCTTTGTACAGCCATGTAGGGGTGAAGGCATCTGTTTTACACAGCTCTTTGTACAGCCATGTAGGGCTGAAGGCATCTGTTTTACACAGCTCTTTGTACAGCCATGTAGGGCTGAAGGCATCTGTTTTACACAGCTCTTTGTACAGCCATGTAGGGCTGAAGGCATCTGTTTTACACAGCTCTTTGTACAGCCATGTAGGGTGAAGGCATCTGTTTTACACAGCTCTTTGTACAGCCATGTAGGGGTGAAGGCATTTGTTTTACACAGCTCTTTGTACAGCCATGTAGGGGTGAAGGCATCTGTTTTACACAGCTCTTTGTACAGCCATGTAGGGGTGAAGGCATCTGTTTTACACAGCTCTTTGTACAGCCATGTAGGGCTGAAGGCATCTGTTTTACACAGCTCTTTGTACAGCCATGTAGGGGTGAAGGCATCTGTTTTACACAGCTCTTTGTACAGCCATGTAGGGCTGAAGGCATCTGTTTTACACAGCTCTTTGTACAGCCATGTAGGGGTGAAGGCATCTGTTTTACACAGCTCTTTGTACAGCCATGTAGGGCTGAAGGCATCTGTTTTACACAGCTCTTTGTACAGCCATGTAGGGCTGAAGGCATCTGTTTTACACAGCTCTTTGTACAGCCATGTAGGGCTGAAGGCATCTGTTTTACACAGCTCTTTGTACAGCCATGTAGGGCTGAAGGCATCTGTTTTACACAGCTCTTTGTACAGCCATGTAGGGCTGAAGGCATCTGTTTTACACAGCTCTTTGTACAGCCATGTAGGGCTGAAGGCATCTGTTTTACACAGCTCTTTGTACAGCCATGTAGGGGTGAAGGCATCTGTTTTACACAGCTCTTTGTACAGCCATGTAGGGGTGAAGGCATTTGTTTTACACAGCTCTTTGTACAGCCATGTAGGGCTGAAGGCATCTGTTTTACACAGCTCTTTGTACAGCCATGTAGGGCTGAAGGCATCTGTTTTACACAGCTCTTTGTACAGCCATGTAGGGGTGAAGGCATCTGTTTTACACAGCTCTTTGTACAGCCATGTAGGGCTGAAGGCATTTAATTTTAATCGCTCTTTGTACAGCCATGTAGGGCAAAGGCATCTGTTTTACACAGCTCTTTGTACAGCCATGTAGAGATGAAGGCATGTGTTTTACACAGCTCTTTGTACAGCCATGTAGGGCTGAAGACATCTGTTTTACACAGCTCTTTGTACAGCCATATAGGGGTGAAGGCATTTGTTTTACACAGCTCTTTGTACAGCCATGTAGGGGTGAAGGCATGTGTTTTACACAGCTCTTTGTACAGCCATGTAGGGCTGAAGGCATGTGTTTTACACAGCTCTTTGTACAGCCATGTAGGGGTGAAGGCATCTGTTTTACACAGCTCTTTGTACAGCCATGTAGGGCTGAAGGCATGTGTTTTACACAGCTCTTTGTACAGCCATGTAGGGCTGAAGGCATCTGTTTTACACAGCTCTTTGTACAGCCATGTAGGGCTGAAGGCATCTGTTTTACACAGCTCTTTGTACAGCCATGTAGGGGTGAAGAGATTTGTTTTACACAGCTCTTTGTACAGCCATGTAGGGCTGAAGGCATTTGTTTTACACAGCTCTTTGTACAGCCATGTAGGGCTGAAGGCATCTGTTTTACACAGCTCTTTGTACAGCCATGTAGGGGTGAAGGCATCTGTTTTACACAGCTCTTTGTACAGCCATGTAGGGCTGAAGGCATCTGTTTTACACAGCTCTTTGTACAGCCATGTAGGGCTGAAGGCATCTGTTTTACACAGCTCTTTGTACAGCCATGTAGGGCTGAAGGCATCTGTTTTACACAGCTCTTTGTACAGCCATGTAGGGGTGAAGGCATTTGTTTTACACAGCTCTTTGTACAGCCATGTAGGGTGAAGGCATTTGTTTTACACAGCTCTTTGTACAGCCATGTAGGGGTGAAGGCATGTGTTTTACACAGCTCTTTGTACAGCCATGTAGGGGTGAAGGCATTTGTTTTACACAGCTCTTTGTACAGCCATGTAGGGGTGAAGGCATCTGTTTTACACAGCTCTTTGTACAGCCATGTAGGGCTGAAGGCATCTGTTTTACACAGCTCTTTGTACAGCCATGTAGGGGTGAAGGCATCTGTTTTACACAGCTCTTTGTACAGCCATGTAGGGGTGAAGGCATGTGTTTTACACAGCTCTTTGTACAGCCATGTAGGGCTGAAGGCATCTGTTTTACACAGCTCTTTGTACAGCCATGTAGGGCTGAAGGCATTGTTTTACACAGCTCTTTGTACAGCCATGTAGGGCTGAAGGCATCTGTTTTACACAGCTCTTTGTACAGCCATGTAGGGCTGAAGGCATCTGTTTTACACAGCTCTTTGTACAGCCATGTAGGGCTGAAGGCATCTGTTTTACACAGCTCTTTGTACAGCCATGTAGGGGTGAAGGCATCTGTTTTACACAGCTCTTTGTACAGCCATGTAGGGCTGAAGAGATTTGTTTCACACAGCTCTTTGTACAGCCATGTAGGGCTGAAAGCATCTGTTTTACACAGCTCTTTGTACAGGCATGTGAGGGTGAAGGCATTTGTTTTACACAGCTCTTTGTACAGCCATGTAGGGCTGAAGGCATCTGTTTTACACAGCTCTTTGTACAGCCATGTAGGGCTGAAGGCATCTGTTTTACACAGCTCTTTGTACAGCCATGTAGGGCTGAAGGCATCTGTTTTACACAGCTCTTTGTACAGCCATGTAGGGCTGAAGGCATTTGATTTTAATCGCTCTTTGTACAGCCATGTAGGGGTGAAGGCATCTGTTTTACACAGCTCTTTGTACAGCCATGTAGGGGTGAAGGCATTTGTTTTACACAGCTCTTTGTACAGCCATGTAGGGGTGAAGGCATGTGTTTTACACAGCTCTTTGTACAGCCATGTAGGGCTGAAGGCATCTGTTTTACACAGCTCTTTGTACAGCCATGTAGGGGTGAAGGCATCTGTTTTACACAGCTCTTTGTACAGCCATGTAGGGGTGAAGGCATTTGTTTTACACAGCTCTTTGTACAGCCATGTAGGGGTGAAGGCATCTGTTTTACACAGCTCTTTGTACAGCCATGTAGGGCTGAAGGCATTTGTTTTTACATCAGCTCTTTGAACAGCCATGTAGGGCTGAAGGCATCTGTTTTACACAGCTCTTTGTACAGCCATGTAGGGTGAAGGCATCTGTTTTACACAGCTCTTTGTACAGCCATGTAGGGCTGAAGGCATCTGTTTTACACAGCTCTTTGTACAGCCATGTAGGGCTGAAGGCATCTGTTTTACACAGCTCTTTGTACAGCCATGTAGGGCTGAAGGCATCTGTTTTACACAGCTCTTTGTACAGCCATGTAGGGCTGAAGAGATTTGTTTTACACAGCTCTTTGTACAGCCATGTAGGGCTGAAAGCATCTGTTTTACACAGCTCTTTGTACAGGCATGTGAGGGTGAAGGCATTTGTTTTACACAGCTCTTTGTACAGCCATGTAGGGGTGAAGGCATGTGTTTTACACAGCTCTTTGTACAGCCATGTAGGGGTGAAGGCATCTGTTTTACACAGCTCTTTGTACAGCCATGTAGGGATGAAGGCATTTAATTTTAATCGCTCTTTGTACAGCCATGTAGGGGTGAAGGCATTTGTTTTACACAGCTCTTTGTACAGGCATGTAGGGCTGAAGGCATTTGTTTTACACAGCTCTTTGTACAGCCATGTAGGGGTGAAGAGATTTGTTTTACACAGCTCTTTGTACAGCCATGTAGGGGTGAAGGCATTTGTTTTACACAGCTCTTTGTACAGCCATGTAGGGGTGAAGGCATCTGTTTTACACAGCTCTTTGTACAGCCATGTAGGGCTGAAGGCATTTGTTTTACACAGCTCTTTGTACAGCCATGTAGGGCTGAAGGCATCTGTTTTACACAGCTCTTTGTACAGCCATGTAGGGCTGAAGGCATTTGTTTTACACAGCTCTTTGTACAGCCATGTAGGGCTGAAGGCATTTGTTTTACACAGCTCTTTGTACAGCCATGTAGGGGTGAAGAGATTTGTTTTACACAGCTCTTTGTACAGCCATGTAGGGCTGAAGGCATCTGTTTTACACAGCTCTTTGTACAGCCATGTAGGGCTGAAGGCATCTGTTTTACACAGCTCTTTGTACAGCCATGTAGGGCTGAAGGCATCTGTTTTACACAGCTCTTTGTACAGCCATGTAGGGGTGAAGGCATTTGTTTTACACAGCTCTTTGTACAGCCATGTAGGGGTGAAGGCATCTGTTTTACACAGCTCTTTGTACAGCCATGTAGGGCTGAAGGCATCTGTTTTACACAGCTCTTTGTACAGCCATGTAGGGCTGAAGGCATCTGTTTTACACAGCTCTTTGTACAGCCATGTAGGGGTGAAGGCATCTGTTTTACACAGCTCTTTGTACAGCCATGTAGGGGTGAAGGCATTTGTTTTACACAGCTCTTTGTACAGCCATGTAGGGCTGAAGGCATTTGTTTTACACAGCTCTTTGTACAGCCATGTAGGGGTGAAGGCATTTGTTTTACACAGCTCTTTGTACAGCCATGTAGGGCTGAAGGCATTTGTTTTACACAGCTCTTTGTACAGCCATGTAGGGGTGAAGAGATTTGTTTTACACAGCTCTTTGTACAGCCATGTAGGGGTGAAGAGCATCTGTTTTACACAGCTCTTTGTACAGCCATGTAGGGGTGAAGGCATCTGTTTTACACAGCTCTTTGTACAGCCATGTAGGGCTGAAGGCATTTGTTTTACACAGCTCTTTGTACAGCCATGTAGGGCTGAAGGCATCTGTTTTACACAGCTCTTTGTACAGCCATGTAGGGCTGAAGGCATTTGTTTTACACAGCTCTTTGTACAGCCATGTAGGGCTGAAGGCATTTGTTTTACACAGCTCTTTGTACAGCCATGTAGGGCTGAAGGCATCTGTTTTACACAGCTCTTTGTACAGCCATGTAGGGCTGAAGGCATCTGTTTTACACAGCTCTTTGTACAGCCATGTAGGGCTGAAGGCATCTGTTTTACACAGCTCTTTGTACAGCCATGTAGGGCTGAAGGCATCTGTTTTACACAGCTCTTTGTACAGCCATGTAGGGGTGAAGAGATTTGTTTTACACAGCTCTTTGTACAGCCATGTAGGGGTGAAGGCATCTGTTTTACACAGCTCTTTGTACAGCCATGTAGGGCTGAAGGCATCTGTTTTACACAGCTCTTTGTACAGCCATGTAGGGCTGAAGGCATCTGTTTTACACAGCTCTTTGTACAGCCATGTAGGGCTGAAGGCATCTGTTTTACACAGCTCTTTGTACAGCCATGTAGGGGTGAAGGCATTTGTTTTACATCGCTCTTTGTACAGCCATGTAGGGCTGAAGGCATTTGTTTTACACAGCTCTTTGTACAGCCATGTAGGGGTGAAGGCATGTGTTTTACACAGCTCTTTGTACAGCCATGTAGGGCTGAAGGCATCTGTTTTACACAGCTCTTTGTACAGCCATGTAGGGCTGAAGGCATCTGTTTTACACAGCTCTTTGTACAGCCATGTAGGGCTGAAGGCATTTGATTTTACACAGCTCTTTGTACAGCCATGTAGGGGTGAAGGCATTTGTTTTACACAGCTCTTTGTACAGCCATGTAGGGCTGAAGGCATTGTTTTACACAGCTCTTTGTACAGCCATGTAGGGGTGAAGGCATCTGTTTTACACAGCTCTTTGTACAGCCATGTAGGGGTGAAGGCATTTGTTTTACACAGCTCTTTGTACAGCCATGTAGGGGTGAAGGCATCTGTTTTACACAGCTCTTTGTACAGCCATGTAGGGCTGAAGGCATCTGTTTTACACAGCTCTTTGTACAGCCATGTAGGGGTGAAGGCATCTGTTTTACACAGCTCTTTGTACAGCCATGTAGGGCTGAAGGCATCTGTTTTACACAGCTCTTTGTACAGCCATGTAGGGCTGAAGGCATCTGTTTTACACAGCTCTTTGTACAGCCATGTAGGGCTGAAGGCATCTGTTTTACACAGCTCTTTGTACAGCCATGTAGGGCTGAAGGCATCTGTTTTACACAGCTCTTTGTACAGCCATGTAGGGTGAAGGCATCTGTTTTACACAGCTCTTTGTACAGCCATGTAGGGCTGAAGGCATCTGTTTTACACAGCTCTTTGTACAGCCATGTAGGGCTGAAGGCATCTGTTTTACACAGCTCTTTGTACAGCCATGTAGGGCTGAAGGCATCTGTTTTACACAGCTCTTTGTACAGCCATGTAGGGGTGAAGGCATCTGTTTTACACAGCTCTTTGTACAGGCATGTAGGGCTGAAAGCATCTGTTTTACACAGCTCTTTGTACAGCCATGTAGGGCTGAAGGCATCTGTTTTACACAGCTCTTTGTACAGCCATGTAGGGGTGAAGGCATTTGTTTTACACAGCTCTTTGTACAGCCATGTAGGGCTGAAGGCATCTGTTTTACACAGCTCTTTGTACAGCCATGTAGGGCTGAAGAGATTTGTTTCACACAGCTCTTTGTACAGCCATGTAGGGCTGAAAGCATCTGTTTTACACAGCTCTTTGTACAGGCATGTGAGGGTGAAGGCATTGTTTTACACAGCTCTTTGTACAGCCATGTAGGGGTGAAGGCATTGTTTTACACAGCTCTTTGTACAGCCATGTAGGGGTGAAGGCATTGTTTTACACAGCTCTTTGTACAGCCATGTAGGGTGAAGGCATTGTTTTACACAGCTCTTTGTACAGCCATATAGGGCTGAAGGCATCTGTTTTACACAGCTCTTTGTACAGCCATATAGGGCTGAAGGCATAGTTTTACACAGCTCTTTGTACAGCCATGTAGGGCTGAAGGCATTTGTTTTACACAGCTCTTTGTACAGCCATGTAGGGCTGAAGGCATCTGTTTTACACAGCTCTTTGTACAGCCATGTAGGGCTGAAGGCATCTGTTTTACACAGCTCTTTGTACAGCCATGTAGGGCTGAAGGCATCTGTTTTACACAGCTCTTTGTACAGCCATGTAGGGCTGAAGGCATCTGTTTTACACAGCTCTTTGTACAGCCATGTAGGGCTGAAGGCATCTGTTTTACACAGCTCTTTGTACAGCCATGTAGGGGTGAAGGCATTTGTTTTACACAGCTCTTTGTACAGCCATGTAGGGCTGAAGGCATCTGTTTTACACAGCTCTTTGTACAGCCATGTAGGGCTGAAGGCATTTGTTTTACACAGCTCTTTGTACAGCCATGTAGGGGTGAAAGCATCTGTTTTACACAGCTCTTTGTACAGCCATGTAGGGGTGAAGGCATTTGTTTTACACAGCTCTTTGTACAGCCATGTAGGGCTGAAGGCATCTGTTTTACACAGCTCTTTGTACAGCCATGTAGGGGTGAAGAGATTTGTTTTACACAGCTCTTTGTACAGCCATGTAGGGCTGAAGGCATTTGTTTTACACAGCTCTTTGTACAGCCATGTAGGGGTGAAGGCATCTGTTTTACACAGCTCTTTGTACAGCCATGTAGGGCTGAAGGCATGTGTTTTACACAGCTCTTTGTACAGCCATGTAGGGCTGAAAGCATCTGTTTTACACAGCTCTTTGTACAGGCATGTGAGGGTGAAGGCATTTGTTTTACACAGCTCTTTGTACAGCCATGTAGGGGTGAAGGCATCTGTTTTACACAGCTCTTTGTACAGCCATGTAGGGCTGAAGGCATTTGTTTTACACAGCTCTTTGTACAGCCATGTAGGGCTGAAGGCATCTGTTTTACACAGCTCTTTGTACAGCCATGTAGGGCTGAAGGCATTTGTTTTACACAGCTCTTTGTACAGCCATGTAGGGCTGAAGGCATTTGTTTTACACAGCTCTTTGTACAGCCATGTAGGGCTGAAGGCATTTGTTTTACACAGCTCTTTGTACAGCCATGTAGGGCTGAAGGCATCTGTTTTACACAGCTCTTTGTACAGCCATGTAGGGCTGAAGGCATCTGTTTTACACAGCTCTTTGTACAGCCATGTAGGGCTGAAGGCATCTGTTTTACACAGCTCTTTGTACAGCCATGTAGGGCTGAAGGCATCTGTTTTACACAGCTCTTTGTACAGCCATGTAGGGCTGAAGAGCATCTGTTTTACACAGCTCTTTGTACAGCCATGTAGGGCTGAAGGCATCTGTTTTACACAGCTCTTTGTACAGCCATGTAGGGCTGAAGGCATCTGTTTTACACAGCTCTTTGTACAGCCATGTAGGGCTGAAGGCATTTGTTTTACACAGCTCTTTGTACAGCCATGTAGGGCTGAAGGCATCTGTTTTACACAGCTCTTTGTACAGCCATGTAGGGGTGAAGGCATTTGTTTTACACAGCTCTTTGTACAGCCATGTAGGGCTGAAGGCATCTGTTTTACACAGCTCTTTGTACAGCCATGTAGGGCTGAAGAGATTTGTTTTACACAGCTCTTTGTACAGCCATGTAGGGCTGAAGGCATCTGTTTTACACAGCTCTTTGTACAGCCATGTAGGGGTGAAGAGATATGTTTTACACAGCTCTTTGTACAGCCATGTAGGGC
>JAWQFJ010014101.1:0-16148 GCA_034096865.1 Theodoxus fluviatilis | reverse complement strand
AAAGAGCGATTAAAAACAAATGCCTTCACCATGACGCACTAAGTGTTGCGTCCACAACAGGTTGGAGTGGTCTGGTTCTCCCCAGCGCCCGTTGTGGTGGTGGTGCTTCTGCCTTTTGTATGGGAAACATTGAAACTACAGTGAAGATGTGTGTGCGTGTGTGCGTGTGCGTGTGTGTGTGTGTGTGTGTGTGCGTGCGTGCGTGCGTACGTGTATGTCTGTGTGTGTGTGTGTGTGTGCGTGTGCGTGCGTGTGTGTGTGTGTGTCTTTGTGTAAAGCTTTTGAAAATGACCGCTGTTGTCGTCTTGAAGCCGCGCGAGCAAGGCGACACAGAGCTGCTTCAACCTCTGTCCAGACCTGTGTTCCTTGCCCCACCTGCAGCCGCCTGTGTGCCTCGGAGTTTGGTCTTCGGAGCCATATGCACATCCACAGATGATGGCACAGCGAGTCGTACTCCTCGACATCGAGAGACAAGCAAGAAGTGTATATTGTGTGTTTGTGTGTATGTATGTGTGTGTATGTGTGTGTATGTATGTTTGTATGTGTGTGTGCGTGCGTGCACATGTGTGTGTGTATGTGTGTAGGTGCATTCGCCGGGATTCTCTAGGCTGTATTTTATCAGTGTTTTCATTGCATTTAAATGGAATTTGAGTGGAAATGAAATGAAGGTGTGATTATGGCTGGTAAGCCAGAGAGGGCGGGGATTGGGGAAGTAAGGGTGAAAGGGTGGTGGGGGTGTGGGGGTGGTGGAACCTGGATATGGATAGAGACGGAGAGGTGAAATGTGTGATGGCTGGAAGGAGAAGAGGAATGGGGAGATAATTAATCGAGCGAACCAATGTAAACATATTGTTTTCTTGTTCACTGTAGGTACTTTCTTTCCTTTAAAAAAAGGCGCTGTCTCCGTTTGTCTTACTGATCTAGCTGAGCTGTTTTTGGAGACCAGCCCCCCTGCTTCCCTCCCCCACCTACGGAGACGTCAGAAAGTCGAGCACCCTGGCGACCTCTGGTGGCCCACGTAGTCTCTCAGAGCGCCACCTGGGTCCAATTCTCTCCCCTTCCCTGACACGAGGGGGGGGGGGGGGGTTTCTCATCTGCCGGCCCCACCCAGTTCGTGGTGGATCCCGCCAGGTGTGCCACACGCGTAGTCTCGCCCTCGCCTTGCCTCCACGAGCAGTCTCGCCCTCATCTTGCCTCGTAGAGCAGTCTCGCCCTCGCCTTGCCTCGTATAGCAGTCTCGTCCTCGCCTTGCCTCCTAGAGCAGTCTCGCCCTCGCCTTGCCTCGTAGAACAGCCTCGCCCTCGCCTTCCCTCGTAGAACTCCCTCGCCCTCGCCTTGCCTCGTAGAACAGCCTCGCCCTCGCCTTGCCTCGTAGAGCAGTCTCGTCCTCGCCTTGCCTCCTAGAGCAGTCTCGCCCTCGTCTTGCCTCCTAGAACAGCCTCGCCCTCGCCTTGCCTCCTAGAACAGCCTCGCCCTCGCCTTGCCTCCTAGAGCAGTCTCGCCCTCGTCTTGCCTCCTAGAGCAGTCTCGCCCTCGCCTTGCCTCCTAGAGCAGTCACGCCCTCATCTTGCCTCGTAGAACAGCCTCGCCCTCGCCTTGCCTCCTAGAGCAGCCTCGCCCTCGTCTTGCCTCGTAGAACAGTCTCGCCCTCGCCTTGACTCCTAGAGCAGTCTCGTCCTCGCCTTGCCTCGTAGAACTGCCTCGCCCTCGCCTTGCCTCGTAGAACAGCTTCGCCCTCGCCTCGTCTCCTAGAGCAGCCTCGCCCTTGCCTTGCCTCCTAGAGCATTCTCGCCCTCGCCTTGCCTCCCAGAGCAGCCTCGCCCTCGCCTTGCCTCCTAGAGCAGCCTCGCCCTCGCCTTGCCTCGTAGAACAGCCTCGCCCTCGCCTCGTCTCCTAGAGCAGCCTCGCCCTCGCCTTGCCTCGTAGAACTGCCTCACCCTCGCCTCGTCTCCTAGAGCAGCCTCGTCCTCGTCTTGCCTCCTAGAGCAGTCTCGTCCTCGCCTTGCCTCGTAGAGCAGTCTCGTCCTCGCCTTGCCTCGTAGAGCAGTCTCGTCCTCGCCTTGCCTCGTAGAGCAGTCTCGTCCTCGCTGTGCCTCGTAGAGCAGTCTCGTCCTCGCCTTGCCTCGTAGAACTGCCTCGACCTCGCCTTGCCTCCTAGAGCAGTCTCGTCCTCGCCTTGCCTCGTAGAGCAGTCTCGTCCTCGACTTGCCTCGTAGAACAGTCTCGTCCTCGCCTTGCCTCGTAGAACAGCCTCGGCCTCACCTTGCCTCGTAGAGCAGTCTCGTCCTCGCCTTGCCTCGTAGAGCAGTCTCGTCCTCGCCTTGCCTCGTAGAACAGTCTCGCCCTCGCCTTGACTCCTAGAGCAGTCTCGTCCTCGCCTTGCCTCGTAGAGCAGTCTCGTCCTCGCCTTGCCTCGTAGAACAGTCTCGTCCTCGCCTTGCCTCGTAGAACTGCCTCGCCCTCGCCTTGCCTCCTAGAGCAGTCTCGATCTCGCCTTGCCTCCTAGAGCAGTCTCGTCCTCGCCTTGCCTCGTAGAACAGCCTCACCCTCGCCTCGTCTCCTAGAGCAGCCTCGCCCTCGCCTTGCCTCGTAGAACAGCCTCGCCCTCGCCTTGCCTCGTAGAGCAGTCTCGTCCTCGCCTTGCCTCCGAGAACAGCCTCGCCCTCGCCTTGCCTCGTAGAACAGCCCCGCCTTCGCCTTGCCTCGTAGAACAGTCTCGCCCTCGCCTTGCCTCGTAGAACAGTCTCGCCCTCGCCTTGACTCCTAGAGCATTCTCGTCCTCGCCTTGCCTCGTAGAACAGTCTCGCCCTCGCCGTGCCTCGTAGAGTAGTCTCGTCCTCGCTGTGCCTCGTAGAGCAGTCTCGTCCTCGCCTTGCCTCGTAGAGCAGTCTCGTCCTCGCCTTGCCTCCTAGAGCAGTCTCGCCCTCGCCTTGCCTCCTAGAGCAGTCTCGCCCTCGCCTTGCCTCCTAGAGCAGCCTCGCCCTCGCCTTGCCTCCTAGAGCAGTCTCGTCCTCGACTTGCCTCGTAGAACAGCCTCGCCCTCGCCTTGCCTCGTAGAGCAGTCTCGTCCTCGCCTTGCCTCATAGAGCAGTCTCGCCCTCGCCTTGCCTCCACGAGCAGTCTCGTCCTCGCCTTGCCTCCTAGAGCAGTCTCGTCCTCGCCTTGCCTCGTAGAACAGCCTCGCCCTCGCCTTGCCTCGTAGAACAGCCTCGCCCTCGCCTCGTCTCCTAGAGCAGCCTCGCCCTCGTCTTGCCTCATAGAGCAGTCTCGCCCTCGCCTTGCCTCCTAGAACAGCCTCGCCCTCGCCTTGCCTCCTAGAGCAGTCTCGCCCTCGCCTTGCCTCCTAGAGCAGTCTCGTCCGCGCCTTGCCTCGTAGAACAGCCTCGGCCTCACCTTGCCTCGTAGAACAGCCTCGCCCTCGCCTTGCCTCATAGAGCAGTCTCGCCCTCGCCTTGCCTCCTAGAACAGCCTCGCCCTCGCCTTGCCTCCTAGAGCATTCTCGCCCTCGCCTTGCCTCCTAGAGCAGTCTCGCCCTCGCCTTGCCTCCTAGAACAGTCTCGTCCTCGCCTTGCCTCCTAGAGCATTCTCGCCCTCGCCTTGCCTCCTTGAGCAGTCTCGCCCTCGCCTTTCCTCGTAGAGCAGTCTCGTCCTCGCCTTGTCTCCTAGAGCATTCTCGCCCTCGCCTTGCCTCCTAGAGCAGTCTCGCCCTCGCCTTGCCTCCTAGAACAGTCTCGTCCTCACCTTGCCTCCTAGAGCATTCTCGCCCTCGCCTTGCCTCGTAGAGCAGTCTCGCCCTCGCCTTGCCTCCTAGAGCATTCTCGTCCTCGCCTTGCCTCGTAGAGCAGTCTCGCCCTCGCCTTGCCTCCTAGGGCAGTCTCGTCCTCGCCTTGCCTCCTAGAACAGTCTCGTCCTCGCCTTGCCTCCACGCGCGAGGTCCGCACTCCGCCGTCCAAGATGGAAGCCAACGCCGAAGTGCGTGTCCCAGGCTGCCTGTTTCTGTTTCTTCCGCCTCCAGGCCAGTCACTCCGGGGTCAAACGTCTCTCATTCCCATCCAGGAAACCTGCAGGCCACATCGAGCCAGGGGGAAATTCCATGCGGACCACGCCACCGGAACCAGCAAATGGCCGACGCCGCTCTATCCCTGCCCCCTGGTGGAAACTGGGCCACTAACGTCACGGGGGTCACGTGCTGCTAGAACCGTAGTGATATACACTAGACACGAAATACTGATGTATGATAGGAGTGCTTTGCAGGAAAGGGTTATTTTCCACCGAGGATGCAGCAGACGTGAATCTTCATGATGTCAGAGGACGAAACAGACGGACCTGTCTTCCTGACCGTCGTAGTGGACGGAACAGATCCAGCTTCTCCAGTGAGCCTGATATGCATTCAGTGCGTTACTATGTTCCACATCGGGACATTGCTTCTCCAGTGAGCCTGATATGCATTCAGTGCGTTACTATGTTCCACATCGGGACATTGCTTCTCCAGTGAGCCTGATATGCATTCAGTGCGTTACTATGTTCCACATCGGGACATTGCTTCTCCAGTGAGAATGATATGCATTCAGTGCGTTACTATGTTCCACATCGGGACATTGCTTCTCCAGTGAGCCTGATATGCATTCAGTGCGTTACTATATTCCACATCGGGACATTGCTTCTCCAGTGAGAATGATATGCATTCAGTGCGTTACTATGTTCCACATCGGGACATTGCTTCTCCAGTGAGCCTGATATGCATTCAGTGCGTTACTATGTTCCACATCGGGACATTGCTTCTCCAGTGAGCCTGATATGCATTCAGTGCGTACTATGTTCCACATCGGGACATTGCTTCTCCAGTGAGCCTGATATGCATTCAGTGCGTTACTATGTTCCACATCGGGACATTGCTTCTCCAGTGAGCCTGATATGCATTCAGTGCGTTACTATATTCCACATCGGGACGTCACTTTAATAGTACACAATACTCGTGGAAATACTGTTTTTAGCAAGCTGCATTGCTCACCTCGAAACGATGTTTGACACTCAAACTTGTAAAGACGCAGTGGTTGGTTTGTGTAGGTGAGAGTATTGTATTGTATAGTATTGTATTGTATTGCATAATATAGTATTGTATTGTATTGTATTGTACTGTATTGTACTGTGTTGTGTTGTATTGTATGGTATTGTATGGTATTGTATTGTATTGTACTGTATTGTACTGTATTGTACTGTACTGTATTGCACTGCACTGTATTGTATTGTATTGTACTGTACTGTACTGTATTGTATTGTATTGTATCGTATTGCATTGTATTGTATTGTATTGTATGGTATTGTATTATATTGTATCGTATTGTACTGTATTGTACTGTACTGTATTGCACTGCACTGTATTGTATTGTATTGTACTGTATTGTATTGTATTGTATTGTATTGTATTGTATTGTATTGTATTGTATTGTATTGTATTGTATGGTATTGTATTGTATCGTATTGTATCGTATCGTATTGCATTGTATTGTATTGTATTGTATTGTATCGTATTGCATTGTATTGTATTGTATTGTATTGTATTGTATTGTATCGTATCGTATTGTATTGTACTGTACTGTATTGTATTGTATTGTATCGTATTGTATCGTATTGTATTGTACTGTACTGTATTGTACTGTACTGTACTGTATTGTACTGTACTGTACTGTATTGTACTGTACTGTACTGTATTGTATTGTACTGTACTGTACTGTATAGTATTGTACTGTACACTACTGTACTGTACTGTATTGTACTGTACTGTATTGTATTGTATCGTATCGCATTGTATTGTATTGTACTGTATTGCATTGTATTGCATTGTATTGTATCGTATTTTATTGTATTGTATTGTATTGTACTGTACTGTATTGTACTGTACTGTACTGTATTGTATTGTACTTATTGCATTGTATTGTATTGTATCGTATTGCATTGTACTGTGTTGTACTGTATTGTATTGTATTGTATCGTATCGTATTGTATTGTATTGTATCGTATTGTATTGTATTGTATGGCATTGTATTGTATTGTATTGTATTGTATTGCATTGTATTGCATTGTATTGTATTGTATCGTATTGCATTGTACTGTGTTGTACTGTATTGTATCGTATCGTATCGTATTGTATTGTATCGTATTGTATTGTATTGCATTGTATTGTATTGTATTGTATTGCATTGTATTGTATTGTATTGCATTGCATTGTACTGTACTGTACTGTACTGTATTGTATTGTATTGTACTGTACTGTATTGTACTGTACTGTATTGTATTGTACTGTATTGTATTGTACTGTATTGTATTGTACTGTATTGTACTGTATTGTATTGTATTGTATTGTACTGTATTGTACTGTATTGTACTGTACTGTATTGTATTGTATTGTACTGTATTGTACTGTACTGTACTGTACTGTACTGTACTGTATTGTACTGTATTGTACTGTATTGTACTGTACTGTACTGTACTGTACTGTACTGTATTGTATTGTACTGTACTGTACTGTACTGTATTGTACTGTACTGTATTGTATTGTACTGTACTGTACTGTACTGTATTGTACTGTATTGTACTGTATTGTACTTATTGCACTTGCAAAGGGCGTTGCGCAGTCGAGGTCAGCATCCACTTACTGGCACATTCCCTGCACTCGAGTGGTCCGGGTCAGGAAGTCGTGCAGACAAGACGGGGTTCACAAAAAGTAATCTCAAGCAGTGGCTTAGAAGGTGTTGCGGAAAGGCTCCGTGCTGTGGCCTCTGCTAAGCTGTACCTGTGCCAGTGTGTGTTTGGGTTTGCAGGGCTATAATGCTGGAGTTCTGAACAATGCGTGTCAGTTGGAGAATGTTGAAGATGTTTCACCAGTCAGCCTCAGCAAGCTCTGCAGTTTCCAGCCTGTGCCGCTGATCCGTTCACTTCTGACAAAGATTCGCCATTTATTGCAACACGTGACGTTCTGTCTGTGATTACTATAATCTTGTCGAACAACGTTTAGAAAAAGAATGACTCCAAACAAAGTCGTGAGAACTGTCTTCTCAGACACAGTGTTCTCCAAAGGTTGTTACTAGATATTGATGTACCTTGATGTACCCTGATGTACCTTGATGTAGCTTGATGTTAAGTTGCCGGGCAAATTCAATGTTTTCTGACTGAACAAACAGGAACCTCAGGAAATAATGGAAACGAAAACGAAAACGAAAACCGTCGTTTCGGTGCAGAGCTTCTGGAAAGGCCCGTCACCCTGTCTGAGCAGCTGGGTCAAGGTGTCCTTGCAATGGCTGCACGAGGTCTTCCTCGCTCTCTCCATTCCTTCAAGGCAACTCCATTCGTGGCCATTGTGGTCAGTATTCCCCACCATAATCCATCATCATCATCATCATCATCATCGTCGTCGTCGTCGTCGTCGTCGTCGTCGTCGTCATCGTCGTCGTCGTCTTCATGGTCGTCGTCGTCGTCGTAATTATCGTCGTTATCGTCTCCCTATCTTCTGTGTAGTTGTCATCGTCTTTGCAGACTGTTAGGTGATAAGAGCTAAGTGTGAATCACATCCTGGATAGCATAGTCTGTCGAGGAGAAGTGGTCATCTACATGCATGCTAAGTGTGAATCACATCCTGGATAACATAGTCTGTCGAGGAGAAGTGGTCATCTACATGCATGCTAAGTGTGAATCACATCCTGGATAGCATAGTCTGTCGAGTAGAAGTGGTCATCTACATGCATGCTAAGTGTGAATCACATCCTGGATAGCATAGTCTGTCGAGGAGAAGTGGGCATCTACATGCATGCCAAGTGTGAATCACATCCTGGATAGCATAGTCTGTCGAGGAGAAGTGGGCATCTACATGCATGCTAAGTGTGAATCACATCCTGGATAGCATAGTCTGTCGAGGAGAAGTGGGCATCTACATGCATGCTAAGTGTGAATCACATCCTGGATAGCATAGTCTGTCGAGGAGAAGTGGTCATCCACATGCATGCTGTGTGAATCACATCCTGGATAACATAGTCTGTCGAGGAGAAGTGGTCATCTAGATGCATGCTGTGTGAATCACATCCTGGATAACATAGTCTGTCGAGGAGAAGTGGTCATCTAGATGCATGCTAAGTGTGGATCACATCCTGGATAACATAGTCTGTCGAGGAGAAGTGGTCATCTACATGCATGCTAAGTGTGAATCACATCCTGGATAACATAGTCTGTCGAGGAGAAGTGGTCATCTAGATGCATGCTGTGTGAATCACATCCTGGATAACATAGTCTGTCGAGGAGAAGTGGTCATCTAGATGCATGCTAAGTGTGGATCACATCCTGGATAACATAGTCTGTCGAGGAGAAGTGGTCATCTACATGCATGCTAAGTGTGAATCACATCCTGGATAACATAGTCTGTCGAGGAGAAGTGGTCATCTAGATGCATGCTAAGTGTGGATCACATCCTGGATAACATAGTCTGTCGAGTAGAAGTGGTCATCTAGATGCATGCTAAGTGTGGATCACATCCTGGATAGCATAGTGTGTCGAGGAGAAGTGGTCATCTACATGCCTGCTGTGTGAATCACATCCTGGATAACATAGTCTGCCGAGGAGAAGTGGTCATCTACATGCCTGCTGTGTGAATCACATCCTGGATAACATCGTCTGTCGAGGAGAAGTGGTCATCTACATGCATGCTGTGTGAATAACATCCTGGATAGCATAGTGTGTCGAGGAGAAGTGGTCATCTACATGCATGCTGTGTGAATCACATCCTGGATAACATAGTCTGTCGAGGAGAAGTGGTCATCTACATGCCTGCTGTGTGAATCACATCCAGGATAACATAGTCTGTCGAGGAGAAGTGGTCATCTACATGCATGCTGTGTGAATCACATCCTGGATAACATAGTCTGTCGAGGAGAAGTGGTCATCTACATGCATGCTAAGTGTGAATCACATCCTGGATAACATAGTCTGTCGAGGAGAAGTGGTCATCTACATGCATGCTAAGTGTGAATCACATCCTGGATAACATAGTCTGTCGAGGAGAAGTGGTCATCCACATGCATGCCAAGTGTGAATCACATCCTGGATAGCATAGTCTGTCGAGGAGAAGTGGTCATCTACATGCATGCCAATAGATTTGAGTGTACGTGCCACCCAAGGCGCTGCAAGCCTGACTGAGTTGACCAGTTAATTCTGAGTCTCCCTCGCTGCATCCAAAAACTCGTGTCAGTCCACCATTTCTCCTTGCTGCTCACGCTCTCTGCAGTATGTCTGTACTGCGTTATTTCCTGCAGTGACAACCCGCACAACACAAGCGCTGCGAAAAGGCAAGCTGGTCGTGCTGATTCTAGAGACAGCCTGTGTTTGTGCGCAGCACAGCTGCCGGAGTCAAGGTCTCGGCAGTCCACGACAGCCCTGCATGGCAGACGGCTTTGCACACGCTCTCTCCTCCTCTCTCCTGCGCTTGATGTCCACGCAGTGTTTTGCAAGCACTGCCCTGGTTGGACATCGTTATTGGCCGCATGGA
This sequence comes from Theodoxus fluviatilis, assembly GCA_034096865.1. Taxonomy (NCBI): domain Eukaryota; kingdom Metazoa; phylum Mollusca; class Gastropoda; order Cycloneritida; family Neritidae; genus Theodoxus; species Theodoxus fluviatilis. Next base: position 6,616 of record JAWQFJ010014101.1, on the reverse strand, counting down.
TTGTGCAGATAATTTGGCGCTCTTACTTCTTGCGACTGTGACAGAGGAGAGATTGGCATGGCCTATCGTTCATAGAGATACCCGAGTTTCTCCTGCTTTGTGTGAGAGTGACTGCGACAGACAACAGTCCGTCTCGTCAGAAATCTGTGTCGCTGTCGGTCCAGTCCGCGCGTTTGAAGGTGAGTCGTGGTGGAGCCATGCTCTCGTACTCCCAGGATAAACATGCCTGTATTCGTGTGAGCTCTCGGATATCTCGTTGCAGCATTTGCTGCGTTTTCTGTTCGTTCCTCCTTCCCACTTGAAGGGCTGTGCAGTTCAGAGCAAAGGGTTAATTACAGCACAACAGCTTACTTGCGTTGCGCCAGGCTAAACACGCCCAGGAAGAAGAGGAGGCGGAGGAGCAGAAGCAGGACCAGGAGGAGGAGTAGTGGTAGCAAGAGAAGAAGCAGGAGGAGTAATGGTAGAAAGAAGAGGAAGGGGTTCAGGAGCAGGAGCAAAAGCAGGACCAGAAGGAGGAGTAGTGGTAGGAAGAGAAGAAGCAGGAGGAGTAATGGTAGAAAAAAGAGGAAGGGGTTCAGGAGCAGGAGCAAAAGCAGGAGTTGAAGAAAGCGGAGAAGGAGGAGCTCAAAGGAAACTCCAATTATTGCTTGAAAGCCGCTGAACAAGGGATCAGAAAAATCAGTGGCATTGGAAGTTTTGATCTTGGCGCTGTGGCCGGAAGGACGACCCCCGAGGAGGAGGAGGAGGAGGAGGAGGAGGAGGAGGAGGAGGAGGAGGAGGAGGAGGAGGAGGAGGAGGAGGAGGAGGAGGAGGAGGAGGCGGCCCTCGAGTGCAGACTGAAGTACACTCACCATTTATCTTGCATAAGTTGTGACAGTTTCGACTTTAATCAGCATGAAGTAGAAGACGCATGTGCTGAATGCACAGAGGAACGAAACACACACACACACACACATTCACACACACACACATACATACATACACACATATTCGAACATACGCACACACATACACACACACACACGCACACACACACACATATGCACACACATAATACACACACGCACACGCACACACAGCACACACTTACATACACAAATATACACCCATAATACACACACACGCACACATATACACATACACACGCACACACATATACTTACACACGCACATACATACATATACACACGCACACACACATACACACGATCACACATACTTATACACACGCACCCACATACACATACATACGCACACACATACACATACACACGCCTACACATACACATACACACGCACACACATACATATACACACGCACACACATACACACGCACACACATACACACGCACACACATACACACGCACACACATACACACGCACACACATACACATACACACGCACACATACACATACACACGCACACACATACACAAACACACGCACACGCACACACATGCACATACACACGCACACACATACACACGCACACACATACACATACACACACACGCACACACATACACATACACACGCACACACATACTTATACACACGCACACACATACACATACACACGCACACACATACACATACACACGCACACACATACATATACACACGCACACACATACATATACACACGCACACACATACACATACACACGCACACACATACACATACACACGCCTACACATACATATACACACACACATACACACGCACACACATACTTATACACACGCACACACATACACATACACACGCACACACATACACATACACACGCACACACACATACACATGCACACACATACACATAAACACACGCACACACATACACATACACACGCACACACATACACATACACACGCACACACATACACATACACACGCATACACATACGCATACACACGCACACACATACACATACACACGCACACACATGCACATACAAACTCACACATACACATACACATGCACACACATACACATACACACGCACACACATACACATACACACGCCTACACATACACATACACACGCACACACATACACATACACACATAGACATACACACGCACACACATACACATACACACGCACACACATACACATACACACGCACACATTCCCTCCCATTCCTGGCCTCTTACATGTTTCAAGGTCCTCTTGTTATCTTAGGCCGACAACCTTGACCCCGAAAACTGGGCGTTTTATTATTCTTATCGCCCCACTCAGTTGGGGCCCCAGCAAGCGAGACACTTGATCTGTGGCCTAGCATACAGACATTCGATCTCTCCTGTCTCTTACTTGTCTTACCGAAGAGGCTCGGACCGGATATCTATTTGGACCAGAAAAAGTGGCCTTTAACTTTAAAGATGCAAAAGCATCAATTTCTAATGTTGTATCGCTCCCCAACGTGGGCATGCAGTGGTCACAGTTGGGATATGAGCTGTGGAACTTTTGTTTTCTTATGGGCTGCAGTGATATATTTTGACAGAACCGAGACTTGACGGAGTTCATGATATTTCCATGTGAAGGCATCATGCAAGTCTGTGGTTCATTGTCTCAACGAAAGATAGAAGTGTCCAAAATGTAAAAAAAAGAACCCCCAAAATTGCAGCTGCATTTCCACAGCACTTCACAACAATGAGACAAAGGCAGAAATCGCTAAGTGTCATGTGTTCACAGCCACAAGAACGTATGTTTAGTCAGCTATGTGATAACAGCGGTCACTGAGATAGTGCAAAACCCTTGATTTGGTCACGTGATTAACACAGACCAACAGGCACGCACGCACGCACGCACGCAGGCACGCACGCACGCAGGCAGGGGGGCAGAAAGTCAGAGAGAGAGATAGAGAGAGAGAGAGATAGAGAGAGAGATAGAGGGAGGGAGGGAGGGAGGGATAGAGAGAGAGAGAGAGAGAGAGAGAGAGAGAGGGGGGGGGGAGGCGAGGAGAGAGAGATAGAGAGAAGAGAGAGGAGAGAGAGAGAGAGGGAGAGAGAGGAGAGAGAGAGAGGAGAGAGAGGAGAGAGAGAGAGAGAGGAGAGAGAGAGAGAGAGGGGGGAGAGCAGAGAGGGAGGATGAGAGGAGGGAGGGAGGGAGAGAGAGAGAGAGAGGAGAGAGAGGGAGAGGGAGAGAGATGATGGGAGAGAGAGAGAGAGATAGACGAGAGAGGAGAAGAGAGAGAGAGAGGAGGTAGGGAGGAGAGAGAGAGAGGAGGTAGGGAGAAGAGAGAGAGAGGAGAGAGAGAGGAGAGAGGAAGAGACAGAGAGTGGGGGAGGGTAGAGAGAGAGAGAGACGAGAGAGAGAGGAGTGGGGGATAGGGGGGAGAGGGAGGAGAGATGAGAGAGAGAGAGCGAGATGAGAGAGAGAGAGAGAGAGAGAGAGAGAGGGGGGGGGGACGGACGGACGGATGGACAGCCAGCTTCAAAGAGAGAGAGAGAGAGAGAGAGAGAGAGAGAGAGAGAGAGAGAGAGAGAGAGAGAGAGAGAGAGAGGAGAGAGAGAGAGGAGAGAGAGAGAGAGAGAGAGAGAGAGAGAGAGAGAGAGAGAGAATGTCACGTCCTGCAGGTGACAACTAAACGTGTTTTTTTCCTGCATAGAATGAATTAAGTTTAAATCTGTCAACACGGTATCGTCGTGCAGTAGGCACGACACTTCGCAGGAAGTTGTGCCGCGTGTGCGGCAGGAAGACATGGCATCACGTTTACTGTCAGACAGCCTGCCGCCGCTGTCTGGTCACTCTGGGGAGGCAGGGGACCCTGTGAAGTGTAAGTCTTGTCATTGCGTTGTCGCGGCCGTATCAGCAAGAACATTATGTTGTCCGGTTATAGTGCAGTGGGTTTTTCTTTTGTTTGTATGATCCAGTAACGGAGTCGAAACTCCGGTAGGAGATTAATTCTATCCCTGTAAGGGGGAGTGAATCCTGCTCGGACTGTGATTGGTTTTTTTATTTTTGTGAGAACTTGAGCTCTGTGTGGTTGGAAACTCCAGAGGGAAGATGATGTTGCAATTTCCCCGCTGTGGCAGACTTGTGTTCCAGTGGTGGAGACGGAGATTTCCTCCCGTTAGAGCCTGGGCTCTGTTTTGTTCATCCGGGGCTGATCCCACCAAGAGACCACCATGGCCACCGACCATAACCTGTCCGCCATGCTGTACAAGACCAAGGACCTCCGCCTGGTAAGGGCTGGGTGCCAAAGACAACACCGTTGGTGTTACCAAAGGGCGGACTGCTGCTACAACACTTGTTACATAAGGCGGGACTGGGTGACAGTCAACTGACAGATTCAGTGGGAAGTGGACATGAAACGCGCGCTCAGAGCGTGGAGCTGGGTGATCGGGCCCGGGCTGGCTGGCTGGCTGGCTGGCTGGCTGGCTGGCTGGCTGGCTGGTCAGGGTCTCAGCAGCTTTTGGGGATGGAACGTCTTACACATACAAGACAGCATAGCACTTCCAGGGGAAGTGGTTTTCTCATTGGTGTGTGTCTGTTGCTGTCTTTTCCAGACAGGTCTCCACTTCCTACTGTCCAGCCCATTCACTGAGGCAGCCTCGACTGTTTAAATGTGTTGCCACTTAGAAAGCCAATTCCCTATTTCCTGTTTCTAGCCCTTTGAGCCATTGTCATCAATTGCCTTCCTCTGACACATTCGCCCTTTTATTCCAACAACTTTATCGCAGTTTTTAATGTTCGTCTAAATATGCGTTGGCTCCTCAGACGTCCTACCAGAAAATGCCATCAGTCTATCGACACGCAGTAAATGCTCTGTCTTGTGTGCGTGGTCGTACATGACATACACTGGATACAAGTGTTGACAATTATTTCTCTGTTCCGTATTTACTCATGTTGTCGTAATTGTTCATGAAATATTTTGGAACCGATGGGACTTTTAAGAGAGATTCATTGGTATCATGACCTGACCCCACCGACGGCGAGGCAGCTGTCCACTAATGATCTTGTGGCTGGACTTTGCAGGTGGATCGCCCTGTCCCCGAGCCCGGCCCTGGAGGTGAGTTCTGTGCGCACTCCGGCTCGCGTGCTGGTGCTCTGCTGTTGTACATCTCGCTGTTGAATTTCCGTTTCGAGTCCTTCTCTCGCCCTTGCTCAGCGTGTCCTGATCCTGTAGTCCAAATATGAATATGCATAATTGGATTGTGTTAGTGTTTGTGTAGGCTAGGTCTATTCGTGTATGTGGGTTCGTGCTTACATGTCTAAATGTTCGTGTGTGTGAGTTTTCATGTTTGTGTATTCAGCTGTGCACATGTACGTATTTGTGCGTGTGCTCACTTGCGCGTGCCCAGCGTGACTGTGTGTGTATGCGTTCATGTGGTCGTCTCTGCTCCATCGTCAATCAGCTTCAGACGTATGCCCGTGATTAGTGACGTCACATGAACCCTGTGGTTTCGAGACTCACGTATGTCACTACATAAATGTATAATGTATTCATCGTAAAACGCTTTGAGTGAACAAGTGTTCGTTAAAGCGCAATCCATTGTTGATAATGAAACAAAACCCCACCGTGCTCTACACTCTTATCAACGTTCATGCACTCCAGGAAAGGAATGTCCCTCGCTCCAACCCTCCCACACCGCACGGCGCCCAGCGCCCTCCGCCATTTCTGCCCTCTCTTCCTCCGTCTTCCCCCAGCGTTCTAATCATTTCTGCCCTCTCTTCCTCCGTCTTCCCCCAGCGTTCTAATCATTTCTGCCCTCTCTTCCTCCGTCTTCCCCCGGCGTTCTAATCATTTCTGCCCTCTCTTCCTCCGTCTTCCCCCGGCGTTCTAATCATTTCTGCCCTCTCTTCCTCCGTCTTCCCCCGGCGTTCTAATCATTTCAAAGTCAGCAAGATGAGGGTTAACGTCCCGATGACGTGATCGTCAGCGTTGTTCTCATGACAACGGAAAGCGTCGTGGAAGCCGTCACCATGGTGACGTGTGTTGTTGACAGAGGGGGAGATCGCCATGCGCAGTGAGGCCGTCACCATGGTGATGTGTGTTGTTGACAGAGGTGCAGATCGCCATGCGCAGTGAGGCCGTCACCATGGTGATGTGTATTGTTGACAGAGGTGCAGATCGCCATGCGCAGTGTGGCCGTCACCATGGTGACGTGTGTTGTTGACAGAGGTGCAGATCACCATGCGCAGTGAGGCCATCACCATGGTGACGTGTGTTGTTGACAGAGGTGCAGATCGCCATGCGCAGTGTGGCCGTCACCATGGTGACGTGTGTTGTTGACAGAGGTGCAGATCGCCATGCGCAGTGTGGGCATCTGCGGTTCTGACGTGCACTACTGGCAGTCGGGCAAGATCGGTCACTTCGTGGTCACGGCGCCCATGCTCCTGGGACACGAGTGCAGCGGCGTGGTCAGCAAGCTCGGGCCAGGGGTCACTCACCTCCAAGCGTTACGTCTCCTTTCCCCTGCAATGAACGATGATGGTTTTTATCGCCGTTATGAGGCCTCCTGAACTCCTCAATTTCTTTCATTCTCTTACATTCTTTTTTTTCCTTACCCTTTCCAACTCCCCTTTCTCCTTCTTCCTTTTCTCCCCCTTCATCCTCCCTTCCCCCCTTTCCTTCTTCTCCTTATCTTCCTCCTTTCTTTTCAA
>JAWQFJ010014097.1:0-13240 GCA_034096865.1 Theodoxus fluviatilis | reverse complement strand
GCCTTCACTCACGAGAGAGAGAGAGAGAGAGAGAGAGAGAGAGAGAGAGAGAGAGACAGAGCAGAGACAGTGACAGAGAGATAGAGACAGAGAGAGACAGAGACAGTGACAGAGAGATAGAGACAGAGAGAGACAGACAGACAGAGAGAGGAGACAGAAACAGACAGACAGACAGACAGAGAGATGGACAGAGCACAGAGCAGAGAGACGGAGAGAGACAGAGAGAAGAGACAGACAGAGACAGAGGAGAGAGAGAGACGAGAGTCAGAGACAGTGACAGACAGTGACAGAGCAGGACAGAGACAGAGACAGAGACAGAGAGAGGATGAAAGTGCTGGTGGGGATTGGAGATGAGACACAAAGAAACACGCGCGCGCGCGCGGGCGCGCACACACACACATATGCTGAAATAGACACAGACGCATAAACACCCTCACAGGCATACACAGATACAAACACATGCTCATGCACACACACACACACACACACACACACACACACACACACACACACACATATGCACACACACACACACATACTCATACACACATAAACACGCACGCACACATATACGCACACAAACACACTCACACACACACATAAACACGCACGCACACATATACGCACACAAACACACAAACACGTACACACAAACACGCATACACACACACATCCATAGATTCAAACACCAGTGACAGGAAGACATAGACATAGAGTGACACTAATAAAGACAGAAAGATGGACAAATACTCATATACACAAACATCCCGATTCATATACGCACAAACAGGCTTACACGAACGCGTGCGCGTACACACACACACACACACACACACACACACACACACACACACACAAACACACACACACACACACACACACACACACACACACACACACAACACCACACACACACACATACACACACACACACACACACACACACACACACACACACACACACACACGCCACACACACACACACACACACAAACACACACACACACACCACACACACACACACACACACACACACACACACACACACACACACACACACACACACACACACACACACACACATGGGCGTGTTAGTACTTGTATCACCGACTTCCAAGCTTTGAGTAAGGGAGACAACTCGGTGTGAATTGTGTTTGTGATGAGCGCCTCCCGATGCTGCTCTCTGCCAAACATGCTACGACAGCACCAGAGTACGATTTCAACACACAAAAGCTCAACCCAGGCCGCAAACTCATAAACACAACTCACACTTCCCACTACGCAACTCTGACAAGCTCCGCAAGACTTCGCTAAACCCGGAAATAAATTGAAACTACACTGAACGCTGGCTACGACAGCCGACACTGAGCAATACTGATGTGTAAGGGACAAAACTACACGACTAGAAGACAAGAAAACCTTTGCATCAACTCACGTGACTCGTCAGAACCCTGGTCCGACTGGAGCAAGGCTGAACTGGAGCCAGTAGAAGAGATTTCCTCCCTCCCTGAGCGAGCGGGCTGTCCGTCCGCCATCTTGTTGTGCAATCCGAGAGAAGCACACTGCTCGTGTGTGTTCCTCTTCTACCGCGGTTCTCGCCGTCACTGCATTGTGAATCACGCAGAAAACTTTTCAAAGACTTCCAGGTGCCAAGTCAGTGAATGTGATCGCTTCTGTGCATCCAGAGATCGGAGCCACGACCCTCCCACCTCCCTCTCCTCCTGCAGCCTTTCTCACTCTACTGGTTTTGCTAGGACCGGGTATTTCCCCGTACTTCACCTGTCAGGTGGGCGGAGCTGATGACCTGAAATTGAGCTGCGTCGCAAAAAAGCAGAGAGAGAGAGAGAGAGAGAGAGAGAGAGAGAGAGAGAGAGAGAGAGAGAGACAGAGAGAGAGACAGAGAGAGAGACAGACTGAGACAGAGAGAAAGAGAGAAAGACAGAAAGACAGACACAGAGAGAGACAGAGAGAGAGACAGAGACAGACAGAGACAGACAGAGACAGACAGCGAGAGAGAGAGAGAGAGAGAGAGAGAGAGAGAGAGAGAGAGAGAGAGAACGAACGAACGAACGAACTTTGTTTATTGTTAGGCCTCCGGCCCATCACAGTTAGATTATACATAGTATGCCTCATCGGCCATTGCAATACAGACTGCCTCCTTCCTTCTTTTAAATGCATAATATAAATACATTGATACCTGTCGTATAGAATTCACGTTCTGTGTTGTCAAGAGCGCCTGTAAACTAATGTCACCACCGTGGAACACATTTGTAAAATATTTCTGTCTCAAAACCTGGTACAATGGACATTCGAGTAAGAAATGCCTTTCATCTTCCTCAGATTTATAACAGGCTGGACAAAGGAATAAGTTGCTATTACCTTCATTTACATACCTGTATTTATGATTGAACAGATCGCTGAAGCCAGTGCGGAAACGAACATACACGTCACGAAATGCTTTTTTGTCTAGTGCAAATAAATAGTCTTCTCTGCCCCAGAGAGTCTTAAAGGATTTATAGAAATCGTATCTGCAACTTTCCATGAGAGATTCAACCCATATACCACTGTATTCACCTAAAAGGCGAGTTTTAAGTTCTCTCAAAAATTCTTTCTCTCGTGGTACGTTTTGCTCTCCCCACACTGTACCAAAATCGTATCTATACAATATTGACTTAATCTTTTCAGTAATTCCGCTTACGCATAATCTTATATGTAAATGAGGCATTCTTGCATTCTACGTCACACCTTGTGCTGTCACGTGACATCCGGTTTCTGCGATTTGTGAATTACCATGTTTTGCTTCAATGTATTCTTTGAAAACGGACGCTTTGCTAACTCCTGTTAGGTGAGTATTTTTGCATTCTTCCGTTGTCCTAACGTTACTGTAATCACAAGAAAATGATACCATGTCGTTTCAACTGCTGATTTGTAAAATTAAATGGCTTGACTGACAAACAGTAAACATTTCAGGCGTAGTTTAAGCGACCATATGCTTCGCCTACGGCGACCCAAAAGATGTCACGCTTCACGTTTTAAATTGCTCGATTTTCCTTACTAGTTAATCAAAACATCAAGTTATGCGATGCTTGCCTTATTTTATGGGTAAATGGAAAGTCTGATGCTAAATGTATGGTTATTTAATCGTTATTTAATCGTCAGACGGCTATTTTGTGAAATGTGACCCAATTTCGATTCCATACATCGTGATCGTGATGCGTGATGCGCGCGCACCCTATTTACATATAAGATTATGCGTAAGCGGAATACTGAAGGACGCTCTATGTTACCCTATTGTCTTATATGCTTTATGGGGATATCTGGACGGGTCCATTTTTAATATCCTCAGCCAGTATTTTACTGCTCTAATTGTAGCGTTGATGTACAAGGGGTGTCTACCCGTATCACCATAAACAATAATATTTGGCGCTTGTGGGGGTACATTAAGAAATCGTTTTAAGGTCTGCAAATGGACGGCTTCAACAACCGAACAATCACTCAAACCCCACAATTCTGATGAGTACAATAACACAGGTTGCACCTGGGCATCAACTAGTTTAAAATATACATCTGGAGCGACACACGAAAGTTTTCTAAGACACTTATTAATCTTTATCAAACCGGCTCTTGCCCTCTGTACTAGATCTGACTGTAACATGTTAGAGGAGAGTCTTGTAGTAAAGAGAGTCCCAAGATATCTATATTCGTTTACAGTCTCTAGCGTGTGTGTTCCCAAGTACCATTTTTCATGTTCAGCTAGGTGTCCGCCATTACGAAACACCATGGTTTTTGTCTTTTCATAGTTTACATCAAGACCAACAGCTTCTGATGCCTTATGTAGATTATTCAACTGGTTCTGTAATCCTATAACGGTGTCGGACATGACAACATCATCTGCGAACAACAACAAGTATACAATTGTGGTATCGGGCATGAGTTGAATACCATGCTTACCATACTTTATCACACATTTAGCTACATAGTTCACAAGTAGAGAAAAAATTATCGGACTCATTTTGCACCCCTGTTTTAATCCCCGGTTACATGTAAATGAGCTGCTGTACCTCCCGTTGCAGCGTATGCAGCTTTGCACATTACAATAGATTGCTTTGAGCATACGCAGCAGTCTCCCTTTCATTCCATACCCACTAAGAATTTTCCAAAGAGAGAGAGAGAGAGAGAGAGAGAGAGAGAGAGAGAGAGAGAGAGACTGAGAGAAAGAGAGAGATATAGACAGAGAGAGAGACAGAGAGAGAGAGAGACAGACAGAGACAGAGACAGACAGAGACATACAGAGACAGACAGCGAGAGAGAGAGAGAGAGAAAGAGAGAGAGAGAGAGAGAGAGAGAGAGACAGAGAGACAGAGAGACAGAGAGACAGAGACAGACAGCGAGAGAGAGAGAGAGAGAGAGAGAGGAGAGAGAGAGAGAGAGAGAGAGAGAACAAAGAACGAACGAACGAACTTTATATTACAAGGGTAGTGAATTAGGCAGTAGTGCCTTTCTTTTGGTGGTGGTGGTATAAAGTGATGATGGTAATGTTGCTTTCTAAAGTGCTGTGATTGTTTACAACTGCGGCGGTGCTGGCAGCGTTGGTGGTGGTACCGCTGGTGGTGGTGGTAAAAGGTGGTACTGGTTGTGTGAATGGTGGTGGTAGAAGTTTGCAATAGTGGTGTTGGTAGAAGATTTGGATGGTGGTGTTAGTGGTGGTAGTAGAAAATGTGGATGCTGGTGTTAGTGGTGGTGGTGGTGGTAGAAAATGTGGATGCTGGTGTGAGTGGTGGTGGTGGACATGGCGTCACCAGCACTCATGTTTACGTCAGTCCTTCCCATAATGCATTACTTTCCCTCGACACTACTACACCTGCGTTCCGTTGTACTCTTCTTCATTCCTGCTATCATAGCAAACCAATCCCAGCATTCCTGCTATCATAGCAAACCAATCCCAGCATTCCTGCTATCATAGCAAACCAAGCCCAGCATTCCTGCTATCATAGCAAACCAATCCCAGCATTCCTGCTATCATAGCAAACCAATCCCAGCATTCCTGCTATCATAGCAAACCAAGCCCAGCATTCCCGCAGTGACCTCTCACCCAGGGGGAAAGGTCAGTTTCTGTCAAGGTCGCGCAGCTGCTGGAGCTTATCAAATGAAAATACAGCCCATTGCGTTCATTAAGTCGTCTCTTCGATCAAGAGGGATAAAATTGAATGTGACATCATTTTGGGGATTCGTGTATCCAAAGAAGGCCTTAAAGACCCTCTACTTTTGATGCTGCTGTGGTTTTTAAGTATAAAAACCCCAACGCGAGGAATGCATAGTACAACAAAACGCAGGGTAACTCTGCTGCGCTGCGTCTTGCCCCGTGAGTTACCTCCCTTGCATTGTTACCTCCCCTTGGAGTCTGTACTTGTTGCGAGGACAGCAGACACACACGTGTGTTGTGGGGAATGTGTTCGCTTTTGCGGAGGGCCGCTATTGCGGGTGGGCCGCTATTGCGGGATTTTGTTTGGTCAAAAGTTCTTCAGGCCAATTTGATTCTTTTGTCCTAAAACGCCTAATAAACCATAAAACTTTCGTTACTTTTTGGGGATAAAAATTAGAAATTTTGTCGGGTTTTGTCAATAACGGGTGAAGCTTTATATTCTACTCCATCCCACGTTTGACTCTCAACGGGTGGTCCCTACGCCCTAACTCCAGGGCCCGACGCTGATGTTGGACACAAACGTGAAAAAGTAACGCGTCAGGGTTTAGGTGAAACTCCCCGGACAGGCTAAGTCAGTCAGGCGGGGTGGCGGGTGCGGCCGAGGCTGAGCGCTATCGGTAAAACCCGAAAAAAATTCTAAGTTTTTAAAAACAAAAGTAACAAATATATATATATTTTGGCGTTTTAGGACAAAAAAATCAAAATGGCCTTAAGAACTTTTGACAATAGAAAATCCCGCAATAGCGGCCCCTCGCAATAGAGAGCCGACCCCGTGTTGTGGTACTTTCTGACTTGGCAGTCCTTATCTGCAGGGCTGTGGGAACATAGCCGTTTGACGTCACTTTCCACAAGTCTTCTTGAATATGTGTCTGCATCCTCTTTAAGGGAAGGTGAAAATATTCTGAAGCAATACACGTATATATTTTTCTAATGTATGTCTGGTCACTATGTTAATAAGTATTCTCCATTTTAAAAAGATCTAATCATGGTAAGATTTCACAAGATTATGCTATTTTTATTCAAGTTTTGCCGCATTTAGGTTTAATTCCTTTTTGCAAATCGATGTTTCAAAAATAAATCGCCGAAAAAAAGGCCGCTGGTTTTCGATTCTGCCATAATGAATTCTGGAGCACACCACAAGTTTTCCGCAGCTGTGCAGGTTGTGCCACACACGTGTTTGTCCCACTCCTTCCCTGCAGTCTCCTGGCACTTGTCTACGTCTCCACACACGTGTTTGTCCCACTCCTTCCCTGCAGTCTCCTGGCACTTGTCTACGTCTCCACACACGTGTTTGCCCCACTCCTTCCCTGCAGTCTCCTGGCACTTGTCTACGTCTCCACACACGTGTTTGTCCCACTCCTTCCCTAAAGTCTCTTGGCACTTGTCTACGTCTCCACACACGTGTTTGTCCCACTCCTTCCCTGCAGTCTCCTGGCGCCTGTCTACGTCTCCACACACGTGTTTGTCCCACTCCTTCCCTGCAGTCTCCTGGCACCTGTCTATGTCTCCACACACGTGTTTGTCCCACTCCTTCCCTGCAGTCTCCTGGCACCTGTCTACGTCTCCACACACGTGTTTGTCCCACTCCTTCCCTGCAGTCTCCTGGCACCTGTCTACGTCTCCACACACGTGTTTGTCCCACTCCTTCCCTGCAGTCTCTTGGCACCTGTCTACGTCTCCACACACGTGTTTGTCCCACTCCTTCCCTGCAGTCTCCTGGCACCTGTCTACGTCTCCACACACGTGTTTGTCCCACTCCTTCCCTGCAGTCTCTTGGCACCTGTCTACGTCTCCACACACGTGTTTGTCCCACTCCTTCCCTGCAGTCTCCTGGCATCTACGTCTCCACACACGTGTTTGTCACACTCCTTCCCTGCAGTCTCTTGGCACCTGTCTACGTCTCCACACACGTGTCTGTCCCAGTCCTTCCCTGCAGTCTCCTGGCATCTATGTCTCCACACACGTGTTTGTCCCACTCCTTCCCTGCAGTCTCTTGGCACCTGTCTACGTCTCCACACACGTGTCTGTCCCACTCCTTCCCTGCAGTCTCTTGGCACTTGTCTACGTCTTCACACACGTGTTTGTCCCACTCCTTCCCTGCAGTCTCCTGGCACCTGTCTACGTCTCCACACACGTGTTTGTCCCACTCCTTCCCTGCAGTCTCCTGGCACTTGTCTACGTCTCCACACACGTGTCTGTCCCACTCCTTCCCTGCAGTCTCCTGGCACCTGTCTACGTCTCCACACACGTGTTTGTCCCACTCCTTCCCTGCAGTCTCCTGGCACTTGTCTACGTCTCCACACACGTGTTTGTTACCACTCCTTCCCTGCAGTCTTCTGGCACCTGTCTACGTCTCCACACACGTGTTTGTCCCACTCCTTCCCTGCAGTCTCTTGGCACCTGTCTACGTCTCCACACACGTGTTTGTCCCACTCCTTCCCTGCAGTCTCTTGGCACCTGTCTACGTCTCCACACACGTGTCTGTCCCACTCCTTCCCTGCAGTCTCCTGGCACTTGTCTACGTCTCCACACACGTGTTTGTCCCACTCCTTCCCTGCAGTCTCCTGGCACCTGTCTATGTCTCCACACACGTGTTTGTCCCACTCCTTCCCTGCAGTCTCTTGGCACTTGTCTACGTCTCCACACACGATCCAAGCACTCACTGTGCAGGACATGCGTAGTACGTGTGATCACGGGACAGATACCCGGGGAAGAGGAAGGTGGCTTTCTTCTTTCGTCCAGACCTGAGGCAGTGGGCGGAGCTGAAGCGAGGGGCTGGCCGGCCAGGGCAGGGAGGTGACGTAAGTGGAGAGCGCTATGTGGCTGCCCTGTGGTCAGCTCCTCACTGCGGGCACTGACGTCACTTCCGCCTTGAGGCCGTTCGTCTGGGTCGTCCTTGAGACGAGCAAGGAAGACGAGTCCCATAGTCATGGCGGTCAAGGCACACTGGACTCCTGCTTTAAGAGGATGGCTGCGGCGTGCAGGAGTGATTGCTGTTATGACTTTAAAAAGTTGGCTCAGCGAAAAGCATTATTTTGTCGACATAAACAGAGATCACAGCAGTCTGTTTGAATCAAACTGGGGGATGGGGTGCGGTGGGGTGGGGTGGGGTGTGGTTGGGGGGGTGGGGTGGGGTAGGGTGGGGTGGGGTGGGGTGGGATTGCGTGGGGGTGGGTCGGGGGTAGGGGCTGGGGGCTGGGGGTGGGGTGGAGATGGCCAGAACTGTTGAAGTCAACAAACGCTTTCCGCACGACAAACGCCTTTTGTCGTGACACAGCCTTGTGAGGGCGGGGCGGTTTCCTGTCGAGGTTTCCCGGATCTAGTTTTGTTGTGTCGTGAAAAATGTCTGCAACTGGACTCTGGCCAAAAGTGCCACTTCAACTTGAGAAATGCGATATGTGAAAAACAGCAGTAGTTGCAGCTGACCAATCCAGTCATGGACTGGACGACCAGGAGGAGAAAGCGCACTGGAGGGAAGGGAGGCAACTCCCCTGGAGTAAGACTGGAGTCAGGACGGACGTCTCAAGCAGTGTCCTGCTGCAACCAAGATGGCTTCTCTGGCGTTGGAATGGGAGCCTTGTGGAACTTCTCACGCCACGGCGAGCTTGGGCTTTGAATTCTCTGTGAAGTGAAATGAGATTGTGTTTGCATCGCCGTTTTCACACTGCCCTCTCCCTCGCTCCGCCTTCCGATTCCAGGAGGAGGGAAAAGCCAGCCTGTCCAGGAAACACAGCCCAGGTCACCCTGGGGCTCTGAGAGTGTGTGCACGTGTAGCCATGCTTGTCTTGTGACCCAGTGTGGTCCTAGACTGAAATGGATGGATGGATGGATGGATGGATGGATGGATGGATGGATGGATGGATGGATGGATGGATGGATGGATGGATAGATGGATGGATGGGTGGATGGATGGATGGATGGATGGATGAATGGATGAGTGGATGGATGGATGGATGGATGGATGGATGGGTGAGGTTTTATGGTCTATCATGCTTTGTAGGCTATTGAAGGCCGTTGATCCCGACATATTTTCAGAGGTGGGCAGAACAACAGCAGGTCAATTCATGGTAGTTCTACAGTATCGCCTCCCCCCCCTCTCAAATCACGCAGGTAAATGCGGTGGGTCTATTCTTACCCCCAACCAACAGGGGGATGGAACTGAAATGTAGGAGTGTTCTTATTCGTTCATGTTTTGACTGAAAATGGTAATGTTGTAAAGTACTGGACATTTCTGTATCATTGTGGATGTTTCCAGCTGTTTCGGCAGCCCCACTTCCCCCAATATCACATCCCCAACCCCAACCCATCCCATCCCACCCCACCCAATCCCCATCTCGCCCCCTCCCATCCTACTCCACCCCACCCAGTCTTCACCACACCCACACCCCAACCCCAGCACATCCCAACCATACACTTACCCCCACCCCACCCCATCCAACACCACCCCATCCAACGCCACCTCATCCAATCCCCACCCCACCTACCCACACATTTATCCCCACCTCACCTCACCACATCCCACCCCACCCCATCTCACGTAGTCCCCATCCCACCCCACCCAATCCCCACTTCACCCCACCCTACCTGCACACTTATCCCCACCCCACTCGAACCCCACCCCATCCCATCCCCATGCCCACCACTACTCCCACCCCTCACCCCCATCCCATCCCATCCCATCCACACCCCTACCCCACATTTACCCCAACCCCCTACCCCACCCCACCCACCCCTCGACACGGCAAGTTGTCTAGTGAGATGACGTATAATGGAGTATCACATGATGTCATTCTACATCATTCTGGATGACCCAGTTCCTTCTAGCTGGTCAGTGGTCATTGCAGAAGCAGGCTGGAAAACGTATGTAAGGGCAAGGCAGAGAGCTGGAGGACCACGTGAGCTACAGCTGGAGGACCACGTGAGCTACAGCTGGAGGACCACGTGAGCTACAGCTGGAGGACCACGTGAGCTACAGCTGGAGGACGACGTGAGCTACAGCTGGAGGACCACGTGAGCTACAGCTGGAGGACCACGTGAGCTACAGCTGGAGGACCACGTGAGCTACAGCTGGAGGACCACGTGAGCTACAGCTGGAGGACCACGTGAGCTACAGCTGGAGGACCACGTGAGCTACAGCTGGAGGACGACGTGAGCTACAGCTGGAGGACCACGTGAGCTACAGCTTAAGGACCACGTGAGCTACAGCTGGAGGACCACGTGAGCTACAGCTTAAGGACCACGTGAGCTACAGCTTAAGGACCACGTGAGCTACAGCTGGAGGACCACGTGAGCTACAGCTGCTGCGAGTGCAACGAGTCCCAGCAAGTGCGAGTCCTCCCAGTGAGCGCGTCCTCTGGAACAGGACCCCAGGAGTGGAGCTCAGCAGTTGCAGGTGAGAGCAATGCCCCGCCAGTCACTGACCACGCCGTGGAGTCGTCTGCTGTGCACTGACCAGTGAACTGATAAAGCTCTTTGCAAACTGACCACTGCATGGATTGTCCACTTTCCTGGTGCAAGCTAGGAAAACCCCCATCTATGTTTCCCTTACCTCTCGTGCAAAGTGAACCCGAGCGCCCTGGGTCGCTCGCCTTATACAACGCGGGCCAGTTGGCGTGACGCAGGAGACAGTTGTGACAGTGAGGACCCATGGACCGACGGTGGACTTCTCCCGTGACTTGAGAGTCACGCATCTGCTAATGTGACGTGGTGACGTGAGTGTCA
Organism: Theodoxus fluviatilis; assembly: GCA_034096865.1. Classification (NCBI taxonomy): domain Eukaryota; kingdom Metazoa; phylum Mollusca; class Gastropoda; order Cycloneritida; family Neritidae; genus Theodoxus; species Theodoxus fluviatilis. The sequence goes on along the minus strand of JAWQFJ010014097.1, from coordinate 2,316 downwards.
CGCATCTGTTAATGTGACGTGGCGACTACAGTGTCACGCATCAGATGGCGTGATGGGATACTGCTGATGCTTCGTCCTTGTAGCGCATTAATGGCGCAGTAGAGAAGGACGTCTTCACTTGGAGGTGTTTCAAAGAGGTGAATTCCCTTGCCTTTTTTACCCACGCACAGCACGCACGCACGCACACGGCACATCCCTCTCCATCTCCAGCCCTCCCCTATTCACCCCCTAGACATCACCCCATCCATTCTCCTGCTGACATCTTTCTATCTGCCACAGCCGTGATATATGACGTCACAACACGGTGTGAGATGCATTGCGTCTCAAGCCAAGTCGAGCTTACTGTCCAATTGATTGAACAGGGGGCTTGGTTGTAAATTTCGAAATCTGTATAGAAAATTAATTTGTGGCCACTTTTATTTCAAAACTGTGCGTGAAGGTTTCAGTCGCTCTGTAGCTTGTAAAAGATTTAAAAAACAAATTCAATGAATGAAGGACATTGAGTTATATTTATTTAAAAAAAACGAAAATGTCATAATAATAATAATAATGAATAGCATTTGTATAGCGCACTTCTGTACAACTCAATGCGCTGACATAACCACATTCACACGCAGACATTCATCAACAAGCTTACCAACATAATACAAAAAATAATACAACTTACAGACCTGAGAATGGATACAACAACATACATGATCATGAGAAGAAAAACCTACAATCAAACAAAAGCCAGTCGAAACATGTGAGTCTTCAGTTGCGACTTTAAAATAGGTAAAGTGGGTGCGTCACGCAGGCCAGCCGGCAGCGAGTTCCAGACAGAGGGGGCATTGAAACTAAAACTACGCTCACCAAAAGATTTTGTACTACGTTTAGGAATTTTGAGAAGCTTTTCATTTGCTGAACGGAGAGAACGGGATGGTTGATATGTGCGAAGGGATGCCGAAAGATACACAGGAAGAGTACCATCAAAATGACGGTAGGCCAAAACAGCAATTTTGTACTGGCAGCGGAATTTCATGGGAAGCCACTGTAGATGCCTAAGCATGGGTGTCACATGATCGCGTTTCCCTTCCTCAGCACGAGACGTGCTACGCTGTTTTGAACGCGCTGCAGACTGTTCAATTGTTCTGCTGGAAGACCCGCCAAAACTGAATTACAATAATCCAGCCTTGAAGTGACCCTGGCAGTGACCAGTCTAACACACACAGTGTCAGAAAGATATTGGCGAATGGATGCAATGCGGCGTAGTTCATGTGACTGACCTACCCCTTCTTTGTTCGTCCGTCATCTCTCTGTCTCTCTCTGTCTCTATCTCTCTGTCTCTCTCTCTGTCTCTCTCTCTCTCTCTCTCTCTCTCTCTCTCTCTCTCTGTCTCTCTCTCTGTCTCTCTCTCTGTCTCTCTCTCTCTCTGTCTCTCTCTCTGTCTCTCTCTGTGTCTCTCTCTCTCTCTCTCTCTCTCTCTCTCTCTCTCTCTCTCTGTAACGCTGTGCACACCAGTCGGACAATGACGCTGATGAGATTGACGTATCGCTATTTCACGCGTTCGCAAGACTTGTACAAGTCTTCAATAATTTTTATATGCAATTTGCTACTTTGGTTTTGTTGCGGTTTTTTTTTTCTCCTTGTAATTTGCCCGAGGCCCACACAATAAACTGATTCGTACTCGTACTCCCTCCTTCCCTCCCTTCATTCCCCCCCCCCTCTCTCTCTCGTTCTCTCTCTCTCTCTCTCTCTCTCTCTCTCTCCTCTCTCTCTCTATCTCTGTCTCTCTCTCTCTCTCTGTCTCTCTCTCTCTCTCTCTCTCTCTCTCTCTCTCTGTGTAACGCTGTGCACACCAGTCGGACAATGACGCTGATGAGATTGACTTATCGCTATTTCACGCGTTCGCAAGACTTGTACAAGTCTTCAATAATTTTTATATGCAATTTGCTACTTTGGTTTTGTTGCGGTTTTTTTTCTCCTTGTAATTTGCCCGAGGCCCACACAATAAACTGATTCGTACTCGTACTCCCTCCCTCCCTCCCTTCATTCCCCCCTCTCTCTCTCTCTCTCTCGTTCTCTCTCTCTCTCTGTCTCTCTCTCTCTCTCTCTCTCTCTCTCTCTCAAGGTTTGTTCCTACATTTGCAAAATTCTGTTGAGGACAGCTCTGAGCCAAACCATTCCTTTCAAAAACTGTATTCACCATCTCAAAGAGCGTGACATTTCCAGTAGAAATGCTACTCAAGCCAAAATCGACCGAGACCACAATGCAACTCATTTCATGGGACGGAATCACAAACCTGCTGCCTCCTAAGTGACCAAGTACAACTTAAC
>JAWQFJ010014096.1:0-10000 GCA_034096865.1 Theodoxus fluviatilis | reverse complement strand
CACGTGTCCAAGTATTATCTTTTGGCTCGTTTTCAGTCCGCATACCGTGCTCACCATTCCACCGAAACAGCTCTGCTCCGTGTTCTAAACGACCTCCTTGTCGCATCTGATGATTTCAAACTTTCCCTTCTCACGTTGTTAGATTTGAGTGCTGCGTTTGACACAATAGATCATGAAATTCTTCTCTCCCGTCTAAGACATGTTTTTGGCATTGACAACACAGCACTCTCCTTCCTGAAATCATATATCTCAGAACGTACGCAGACTGTTTTGATCCAGGGTATTGCTTCTGATCCTGCCCCGCTAAAATACGGAGTCCCACAGAGCTCGGTTCTGGGTCCTCTGCTATTTCTATTGTACACTGTGACGAAACCACGCTTTCTCCCACTTCAATTTATTCATTGTTAAATGGGATGGGTTATATCTCTGCCAGACAATAGTTGAGTAGTTATGGAGACAACTGCCAGACCAGTGTAATGAGGAATAAAGAAAATTGATTTGGGAGATCAAATTTTCAGTTCTTCACGGAGGGCAATCCAAGATCGAATGATGACGTTGCTACGTGGAACATTCCAATGACGTTGATTTTTGAATTAGACGTAACCTGACAGGTAATTGGATGGAAGGTGGATCCTAAGCATTAGATCTCCCTCGAATGGCTACTGGATAATAAAGCCATGAATCATGGATCAGGAGAGAGAGACACGTGAGTACAATGTGTAGGGAAGAATTGAACAAGAGTGGCTATTGGATAATAAAGCCATGAGTCATCCTACATTGTGATGTATGTACCTCTTGAAAGAGGCAATCAGCTATCATGAAAGAAGGACACGTGACTTAATTGTGACGCATCAATGCTTGAGAACTTATAAATACCCGAGAATAATGTGATTCGGCGCGCGTCAACATTTGTTTTTACTGAACAGACCCCCGTGGTACTTCGCGTCCTGTTCCGTGTTTTGAAGATAGATAATTATATTTAGGAAGAATTATAGGGACCCCTCTACAGTATCAATGGTAAACAAAGAATTCGAGAAATAGAAAACGTGAGACCCTGTCGTTTGCGCCAGCGTGAACCAGTACACCTAACGGCTACCGTAACCGTCACAAGACGTTGCCGTTGACTGGTAGTTCCTGATAGACTGAGAAATGATACGATTCCCTTCCGTCTCGAAGATTTGATGAGATTGACATGAAGTCTACCCATGTTATCTGCCTTCTATCGTCGTAAGAACTGTCTCCTCCAAACAAGTCTGCTGGGATGAAGAATGGTCCCCATCCTAGCAATGGAAGTATTTTCATCGTGGTGATTCTATGACCGTGTATCCACCTTGGATTAACCCTGTTCACTTCCCCAGTTTCGTCGAGCTGTTTCGTGTAAGCGTGTGAGTGGATGGAGAGTTGGCGTGTGTGATCCTACTCCAAAATGTTTCATCTAAACAGATAAGTACTTAATTTATAACCTGGTCTGGCAGAGTATTTTCTTAATTGGGATTGGGGTTTAGAATTATCCTTACATATATTACATTCATAAATCTTTATTTGTAAAGAGAAATTAAACATTTTTGATTTCACATGATGGTCCCATTCTCTCATTGCAGACGTATAATATTCCTGGTTTGAATGAGAGAATGAAGGTGTGCGAGAAGTCTTTCTGGTTTATTCCCCTAGACAAATAACGAACCAGAGATAAATAATTTTAAGGAAAAAGGCGACTCGTCACATACACCCAACCACTTTCCAACGTAATTGACAGTCATTTATTTTCGCACAGTGAATTTGCTGATGACACGCAACTCTACAACTCCTCATCCCAGTCAAATCCAACCTCTTCTCTCTGCAAGTGAACTTTGTATTTCTGATGTGAAACAGTGGATGACACTGAACAAACTCAAACTTAATGATTCAAAGACCGAAGCTCTCCTGGTTGGCGGTAGAGGCAAATTTAATCAGGCACTGAAACTAACCATAGGTCAGAGTGAAATACAATTCTCAAAGTCTGTTTGAAACTTAGGTGTCATGTTCGATGATGATCTTTCTATGAGAGTTCATATGAACAAAGTTTGCCAGTTAGCTTACTACGAGTTAAGGAAGATTAGCACTATTCGTCACTATCTTTCACAACAGGCCACTCAAACCCTTGTCACTTCCCTTGTTCTGTCCCGTCTTGATTATGGAAATTCTCTTCTTGCCGGCATTCCTGACACTCTGCTAAACAAACTGCAAAAAGTCCAAAACGCTGCTGTTAGATTAGTTTTTAGAAGTCCCAAGAGAACTCCCACATCCAAACTCCTTCGTGCACTGCATTGGCTCCCCGTCACTCAGAGGATAGAGTATAAGCTAGCCACTATATGTTTCAGCTTCTTCAATCAAACTGCACCACACGCACTCAAAGAAATTCTCACTGTCTACACCCCCGCTAGAAATAACCGTTCAGCTGCAGACACCAAAACGTTAAATGTCCCCCATCGCAAATAGAAAACCCAAGGACAGCGAGCTTTTTCTTATATCCGCCCTGTAACGTGGAATAGCCTACCTTTCCCTGTCCGTCACTCTGATTCCATGTCCCAGTTCAAAACCTCCCTTAAGGCACACCTGTTCCGGTCAGTCTTTCCTAACGAGCAGTGAGGTGCTTCACAAGGCGCCTCTTTATTGTTTCGTGTTTGTGTATTGCCTGCTAGGTTTAGTTGTATTATATTTAACTCTTTTTTGTTTCAACTGTACAGTGTGCGAGTGTTGGAATGCTTTGTATGAATGTAGACTTTTCATTGTAAACGCCATGAGCTTGCCTATTAGGGAAGGTATGGGCGTATAAGTAGTCTGTATTATTATTATTATTATTATTAAACTGCATAAGCCATTTCTCTGACCCCTCTTTCACTTCACTTCACTTGTCCCGTAGTCTGGACGACCGTTGTGGCACCACATGATCTAGCAACCAGTTCTCTCCATTCCTCTCGCCTCTCGGACTGTCTCAAGGCTTCGCTGAGCCTCATCCCTGTCCACTCTGAGACGTTGTCCTCCCATCTTTTCCTTTGTCTGCCTCTCTTCCTCCCTCCTTTTTCTGTGCCTTGTAACACAGTCTTGGCAAGCCCTGACGATCGTGAGACATGCCCATACCACTATAGTTTGCGTCTTTTCACAGTGGTCAGTAGTTCTTCATGGGGCCCGATGGCTTGCCTGATTCTGTTTCGGACTTCCTCGTTTGTGATGCGGTCCTTGTAGGAGATGCCGAGGAGTCGTCGAAAGCATCTCATTTCCATGGCCTGTATCCTTCTCTCCAAGTCAGCTGTTAGTGTCCATGACTCACAGGCATACAAAAATATGGACATGACCAGGGCGCGCATCAGTCTGATATTTGAGCTGAGGGTTATGTTCCTGTCCTTCCAGATGGTCTTGAGTTTTGTGAGTGCTGCTGTGGTCTGAGCAATTCTGGCGAGTATTTCAGGTTTGGATCCTGCATCTGTGACAATTGCTCCCAGGTATTTGAAGCTGTTGACGGTTTCCAGTTTCTCGCCAAAGACATTGATGTCAGTGCTGATGCCGTTGGTTTTGTTGGTCATCAGTTTGGTCTTCTCTGCACTGATCTGCACCATTGTGCTTCCTACGTCTTGAATTAACAGCTTTGTGTTACATGACCTTGGATGACCTTGACCTTGGGTCAAGGCCACATGTATTTTGGTAGGAAAAATGTGTGAAGCATTTCTTAGTGTATGATGTCATTGCTAGGTTAAGTTATTTGACCTTGACCTTGAAGGTCACCTGAAGGTCAAGGTCATGTAAAGGTCAAGGTCAAGCATGTGAGTCGTATGGGCTTTGCCCTTCTTGTATCCTATCGTATTGTATTGTATTACATTGTATTGTATCATGTTGCATCGCATTGTATTGTATCGTATCCTATCGCATTGTATTGTATCGCATTGAATTGTATCGTGTTGTATCGCATTGTATTGTATCGTATTGTATCCTATGGCATTGTATTGTATCGTATCGAACTGTATCCTATGGCATTGTATCGTATCGTATTGTATCCTATCGCATTGTATTGTATCGCATTGAATGTATCGATTTGTATTGTATCGCATTGTATTGTATCGTATTGTATCCTATGGCATTGTATCGTATCGTATTGTATCCTATGGCATTGTATCGTATCGCATTGTATTGTATCGTATTGTATCCTATGGCATTGTATTGTATCGTATCGTACTGTATCCTATGGCATTGTATCGTATCGTACTGTATCCTATGGCATTGTATTGTATCGCATTGTATTGTATCGTATTGTATCCTATGGCATTGTATTGTATCGTATCGTACTGTATCCTATGGCATTGTATTGTGTCGTATCGTACTGTATCCTATCGCATTGTATTGTATCGAATTGAATGTATCGTGTTGTATCGCATTGTATTATATCGTATTGTATCCTATGGCATTGTATTGTATCGTATCGTACTGTATCCTATGGCATTGTATTGTATCGTATCGTACTGTATCCTATGGCATTGTATTGTATCGTATTGTATCCTATGGCATTGTATTGTATCGTATCGTACTGTATCCTATGGCATTGTATTGTATCGTATCGCACTGTATTCTATGGCATTGTATTGTATCGTATCGTATTGTATCCTATCGCATTGTATTATATCGTATCGCATCGTATCGGGATGCACGTTTCGTTTCCATAAGCTGGCTACTTTTCCTTCCACTTGCAGTTCTTGTTGCCATGGCAGCAGCGTCGGGTCCGGGTGACACGGACGATCGACGTCATCATCGTCACGTGGCTTTCCATCGACCGGAAGTGACGCGGTCAGTCACCAACGGGATAACAATACTCTATCCACCCCCCGACCCAGTCTTCATCACGCAGGATGACCTTACGCAATATTACAAGGTCGGTGGTGGAAGATCAAGGACGAAAATGAATGGACAGAAGGAGGGATGGCGGGATGGTTGGAAGGAAAGGTGGAAGGATGTAAATGAATAGAGGGATGGAAGGATGGGTGAAAGGAAAAACGGAAGGATATAAATGAATAGAAGGATTGATAGAATGATGGATGGATGATGAAAAATAGATGAAAACATGGATGGAGAGATGCGTGGAAGGATGGGTGGAAGAATGTATGGAATGATAGACGGAATGATGGAAAGATGGATGGAAAACAGATGAAAGGATGAATGGATGGATGGATGGATGGAAGGAAGGAAGGACGCATGGAAGGGTGGGTGAGAGGATACTTGGAAGAAACAGTGAAAGGACATAAATAAAGAGGATGGACGGAAGAGTGGGTGGAAATGGAAGGATGGATGAAATGGATGAGATGATGGGTAGAAAGAAATATGGAAGGATGTGAACGAATAGATAGGCGGAACGATGGAAGGAAGGGTGATAGAAATAGATGGAAAGATGGAGGAATGATGTAAATGAATAAAATGATCAGACAGGGGAAGGAAGGATATAAATGGATGGAAGGAGGGAAGGATGGAAGAAGGGATGGATGGAAGAAGGGAAGGATAGATAGATGGATGGAGGGAGGGGTGGAGAGAGGGAGGGAGGGAGGGAGGGAGGGAAGGACGGAGGGAGGGAGGGAAGGAAGGAAGGATGGATGGAGGGAGGGAGGTAGGGAGGGAAGGAGGGAGGGAGGGAGGGAGGGAGGGAGGGAGGGAGGGAGGGAGGGAGGGAGGGAGGGAGGGAGGGAGGGAGGGAGGGAGGGAGGGAAGGATGTAGGGAAGGATGGATGGAGGGATGGAAGGAGGGTTGGAAATGGATGAAAGGAAGGATGGATAGATGCAATGGTGGATGGAAGGATGAAAGGATTGATGGCAGGGTGGATGGATGGATGGATGGATGGATGGATGGATGGATGGATGGACGGATGCACAGAAAACAAGATCAATGAAAAGATGGAAGAAATAATGGAAAGATGAATGGATAAATGCATGAACAGATAAAATTTGGGATGAAGAATGTAGAGGAAAGAAATAAGAAATAAAATCAAAGCGAAAATCTTATACTTATAGATTCAAGAATGGATGTAGTAAAGAAGTACAAGTGAACGGAAGGGGAGGGAGAGGGAGGGTTGGGAGAGGGGGAGATGTTGATACATTCTAGTCCACTAGAAACTTCGCCTGCTGGCGAAAGAGTCTCTAGCACAGTTCATATCACGTGATGGAAAGTTTCCGTCAGAAATATTCAAAATCGCCGATCGCTTTGCTTTTTGGCATCAGCCCAGAGGACGGTTGGGACGGGGTAGTAGGGTATTTTTCGTGACCAAATTTGACTTTGAAGTGACTTTTTTAGGTCCTCGCAAGTTTCAGTCGGCCTTCGTCCTATGATAGCATATTTGGTGGACCAACTCGGATCATATACTATACTGACTCGGGTTCACAGAATGATTTTGATAAAGACCATTCTAAGACAGCTACTCTTTCGAGGTCAATGCGACCCTGACGACCTTCACCTACAAAGTCATTTATTAGTACAACACACAAATCACTAGGTCCAAAAGGAAATAAAGTATACCAGCTTGTCTGTCTGTCCTCTGTGTGTGTGTATGTATGTGTGCGAGTGTATGTGTGCATGTGTATGTGTGTGTGTGCGTGTGTGCGTATGCGTGCGTGCATGCGTGTGTATGTGTGCGTGCGTGTGTGTGTGCGTATGTGTAGGCCCCTATGTGTGCGAGCGTGAGTGTGTGTGTGTGTGTGTGAGTGTGCTTGCGCGCGCGTGTGTTTGTGCGCGATTGTCTCTCGGTCTGCGAGTGTTTGTGTGAATGTGTGTGTGTGTGTGTGCGCGCGCGCGCGCGTGTGTGTGTGTGTGTGCGTGTGTGCTTGCGAATGTGAAAGAATGTGTAGCTAAAGAATTGTGTAGAATTGCTTGTGTTTGAGGATGTAAATTGTTTATGTTAAAGAATGCGTAGTGTTAACATGCTTGCGGAGGATCAGTGGAGGGGAGGGGGCGCTTGGTCAGTTCTCCCTTTGTTTGTGAGAAGGGAAGCCCCCCCTTATTTGTCCACCAGAGGGTCAGGGGGTCAGAATGACTCAGCAGTTTCTTTGTTCGTTGGGAGAGGAGCCAGGCTGGCTCAGCCCCCCCTTGCGAACAAAGGAAGGTGAGTCAGCAGGATGCTGGGTGGGGGGCGGGGGACAGAAAGCCTCTCTGACTTCCTATGCAGTAAGAGTCTGTCCTCCCGATTGGTCCTCGCGGCGAAAACGGAAGAGGCCGACGGGAAGATTAGCCTCTAACCCAAAGCATGGATCCTATATAGAATGGATGGCTGGCTCGCTCAGCCTGCACGCGCTGTGTCATATAAGAAGTTCGCCGATATCCTCGTTTTCAATCTACCACTGATTGCACTTCCGGTTACTCGGCTTACTATGGACGCCTGTAGCGGTCAAAATAGTAACCCGTGAAAAACAGTACCCGGAAGTCATCGCAGAGTTATCTGCGAGGGATTTTCTGAAAATTCAACTCTAAAAAGAGACGGCACCCGCCACTCCGCCTGACTGACTTGGCACGCCCGGGGAGTTATGCTAAGATCCGGCCGCGTAAATATATCTGCGTTTTGTGACAAACGTCTTTCTCGGCGGTACTGTACTCCATGCACCTTAACGGTGCGCGTGATTCGGGTGTAATCTTAAGCTAAACGACGTTTATTGGCGCTGCTGAAATGGTCGAAGTCGGAAACATTCGGAACGTCGTTTAGCTTAAGATTACACCCGAATCACGCGCACCGTTAAGGTGCATGGAGTACAGTACCGCCGAGCAAGACGTTTGTCACAAAACGCAGATATATTTACGCGGCCGGATCTTAGCATAACTCTCCGGGCGTGCCAAGTCAGTCAACGGTCGCGTTTTATAAAACCAGACTACAAACAGACTACAGGGAGGTGACTCCCATATTATTTCCGGCAGGGGAGACGGCTTTACAGGGGGAAAAACTTTTTTGAACGCTACATCATGTGTTAAACTACACAAATGCACCAAAACCTCGTAAAGCAACTAATGCGTCGTTTGTCGGAATATATTCCATGCGAAGAACAGGTGCAGGAGCGGTAAATCGCATAAAGAGAGAGTCGAGCAGATAACTCTGCGATGACTTCCGGGTACTGTTTTTCACGGGTTACTATTTTGACCGCTACAACGCCGCTGTCGAGCGAATTCTCATGGCAAGTAAAATTGATAATTGTTCAAACAGTGATGATTTATTCCATCAGTTGAAACTGTAAGTACATATGCAGGCATCCCAGACACACTTTGCAGTAAAAAAAAAGGTATTCATTCCACTTTTGACGGAAAAAAGCACTTTGGTCAGGCTGTTCGGACTGCTTGCCCGCTTCCCTGCCTCGCCAGCCCGACTCTGCTTGGAGGTGAGCGAGAGAAGTACAGAGTCTGTGTGTAAGTGTGTGCGTCGTCTGTGTGTAAATGTTCGTGTAGATGTTGTGTGAATGTCTGCTGTCATTTCGATCTCGACGTTGGCATGAGGGTGGAAGGCAGAGGAGGGGGGTACGAAAGTGAGTGATCGCAGTTTCAATGGCTCGAGATCCCGTGCGCCTATTTGTGTGAGTGAAAGCGTGCTTGACGGAATGCATTAGGGATGGCATGGCGGTGGCTGATGATTTCATTGTGTCTGATTGTGTTCCTCGTTCCCCGACCTTTCATTCCACTTTTGTCGGAAAACAAAGCACTTTGGTCAGACTATCTATAGTTCGTCTGCTACTACGGGCGCCACTGTGGAGCGAATTCCTGGTGTTGGTGAGGTCCGTGCGTCAGCTACAAATAGAAGTGCACGAAGAATGTACGCTGTTCTGTCCAAGATGAGGTGAAGATTCGTTTTGATTTTAAAGAAAAAAGACGTCTAACACATCCACATCCCACTGAAACAAATTATAATGAAAGAAAAGTACCTCGTTTGATGCAAGCATCGTCAAAGTGTCGACTGCAGATCTTGGCCATGTCTGGGTTGAATGCTTCGTCCACTCGATCAATTTTAGCAATGATGGCTGATCTCCATTTGTCTTTCGCTTCACTGACACCTTTTCTTGGAATTCCAACGAAAGAAAGTCCCCTGCATGCCACTGATGATACCTTACAATCAACAACACAACACTTGGCTCCATCAAGTACTGTTCGCCCTCCTTGATATTGGTTTAGGAACCACGGCAGCTCTTGTATCACTGTCACTCATTTCGCAACACACTGTGGTTGACTCTGGAAGTAACTAGGCGTTTCAGAAATGGCTGACAACAAAACTAAACACAATGTTACAAACTAGACACATTTTCCCACCGACTTATGCGGAGAAAAAATTAAGATGGCTAAAACTAAGACACAAAAATCGTGATTTTCGCCAGGTATTTACACTAACGAAGGCATCAGCCATTTGAAAGCGGAGCAACCGGAAGTGCAATCAGTGGTAGATTGAAAACGAGGCTATCGGCGAACTTATTTCTCTACACGCCACAGTCAGCCATCCATTCTATATAGGATCCATGCCCAAAGCAAGCACTATATACGATGTACATGTCACTGGGGAGAGCACTGGAGAGCTGGAGCGCTGGGAAGCTACTGGAGGAAGCTGAGAACGCTTGAGAGGCTGTTGGAGCCGAGTAGAGGCACAGCCTGAGCGTCACTAGTGACTGCTGTGGAGCACACTAGTGATTGCAGTATGCTATGTCCAGTCCAGGAATAAACATCCTGTAAAGAACTCAAGCATCTGAGTCTGCTTCCTACTTTCCTGGCGCAAGCTGGGACGAACCGTAAGTCCAGCAGACCACGTGCACGCGACGCCGGGTTCACAGGTGAAGTGAACGCAGACTGGTTTCCCGCAACACGTGGGCTGTGTGCAACGTTGGTTCCCGAGAAGAGTGGCTGGAGTCACTCGAGAGGTCAGTTGTCCACTCCGTCGTAACACACACACACACACACACACACACACACACTTACCCCCCCCCCCCCCCCTCCCCCCCACACACACATCGCATCCCAACGTGTCTCTTA
>JAWQFJ010014092.1:5000-11231 GCA_034096865.1 Theodoxus fluviatilis | reverse complement strand
AAGTGTTGTGTATGAAGTATCTTTATTTATGGATAAAAAGATAATAGTTGTTGTGGGTTTTCTGTAATTCTTTGTTAATGCCGACGCTGGACATCTGATGGTGGTTACAGGAGGACTAAAATGTAAAGCTATTTCTGATTTGAAGAAAAAAATTGCGCGATCGCGTAATGCTGAAAACCAGCAAAATTGAAACGTTCTCCGCCAACTGTGGAACAGAACGAGTCAATCCTGTTAACACGATGCATAACTGGTAGATTTTTAGGCTAGATTCGCTTTGACATCGTGTACAATGCTAGTATTGTCTGATGCTATGAAATACGTTCACCAGTAAAAGGTCCAACACATGGAGAGAGACAGACACAGACCTACACACCACAACACATGGAGACAGTCACAGACCTACACACCACAAAACACATGGAGACAGACAGTCACAGACCTACACACCATCTTTGAAGTGCTGCAAGAACAAAACAAAACAAACAAAATGTTTTCCCCCCTTTTTATTATCGATTCACTGCCATTAGGCCAAGCCAACAGACTACCAGTACCAAGTTGTTGCGCTTAAGTCAGGACAGACAGAACGAACGAACGAACTTTATTTTACAAGGGTAGTGAATTAGGCAGTACAGTAGTCGCCGCTTATTAAAAACACATTGGGACCGAACAAAAGTGTTTTTAATAAGCGGCGTTTTTATTAACCGTTTGCTTGTTGAACATGTCCATCAGTAACGAAGTAAATCCGGACCTTACCAACTGTATTTAAAAAACGGCTGTTTTTATTAACCGCGTGTTTTATAAGCGGCGACTACTGTATTGCCTTTCTTACTTACATTCAGCCCTTGAGGCAAAATATTCAAATGTGGTAAGAGAGAGAGAGAGAGAGAGAGAGAGAGAGAGAGAGAGAGAGAGAGACAGAGAGAGAGAGACAGAGAGAGAGACAGAGAGAGACAGAGAGAGAGACAGAGAGAGACAGAGAGAGAGAGACAGAGAGAGAGACAGAGAGAGAGACAGAGAGAGTGAGAGAGAGGGGGGGGGGGAGGGGAGCTGGGAAAAGGGGAGGAAGGGAAGAGAGAATGAGAGTAAGAGGGTGGGTGGGGGGAGAGAGAGAGAGAGAGAGAGAGAGAGAGAGAGAGAGAGAGAGAGAGACAGAGAGAGAGAGACAGAGAGAGAGACAGAGAGAGAGTGAGAGTAGCCATAAGTACTGATCAAAAGATCAGATAAAGGCCTTGCGGCCTAAGACATCTGAGGACATATCTATCTAAATCATTCTCTGTCCTCGCAAATGACGTCACGAATTCTATTCTATTCTATTCTATTCACCCTACTTCAAAAATCTCCTCGCAAATGACGTCACGTTCATTCGACGTCAAATGATGACGTCACAGATTTTGCAAAATGGAGTCTGTTGAATTGTTTTCATTGAAACACCAAAATGTAAAAAAGTCACTTTCTTTTCAAACCTCGATTCTGAAAATTTGATAATATTGAATCGGACCTAACTTCCAGTCAGTGTGCAAAATCTCAAGGAAATCCGTCCAGTAGTTTTTGAGATATAGGCCGTGGAGATGGGACAGACAGACAGACACACACACAGACAGATAAAGTCTGTAGGACCTCCAGTAAACCTGGAGGGACGAGTCGTATCAACATTGCGACGACAAAGCAGTGTCTGATTTGGAAACGATTTTTTAAAATACAAGAACCAACTTATTAGACGTTTCGTATTATTACGGCGATTATTTTATAAAAGACCGGAAACGCCTTTTCGACTGCTGTTGATAGCCTTGTAGCGTGGAAAATAGTAACCCGTGGAAAACAGTAACGGAAGTCATCGCAGAGTTATCTGCGAGGGACGTGCTGAGAATTCCACTCTAAAAAGAGACGGCACCCGCCACTCCGCCTGACTGACTTGGCACGCCCGGGGAGTTATGCTAAGATCCGGCCGCGTAAATATATCTGCGTTTTGTGACAAACGTCTTTCTCGGCGGTACTGTACTCCATGCACCTTAACGGTGCGCGTGATTCGGGTGTAATCTTAAGCTAAACGACGTTTATTGGCGCTGCTGAAATGGTCGAAGTCGGAAACATTCGGAACGTCGTTTAGCTTAAGATTACACCCGAATCACGCGCACCGTTAAGGTGCATGGAGTACAGTACCGCCGGGCAAGACGTTTGTCACAAAACGCAGATATATTTACGCGGCCGGATCTTAGCATAACTCCCCGGGCGTGCCAAGTCAGTCAACGGTCGCGTTTTATAAAACCAGACTACAAACAGACTACAGGGAGGTGACTCCCATATTATTTCCGGCAGGGGAGACGGCTTTACAGGGGGAAAAACTTTTTTGAACGCTACATCATGTGTTAAAACTACACAAATGCACCAAAACCTCGTAAAGCAACTAATGCGTCGTTTGTCGGAATATATTCCATGCGAAGAACAGGTGCAGGAGCGGTAAATTGCATAAAGCACGTCCCTCGCAGATAACTCTGCGATGACTTCCGTTACTGTTTTCCACGGGTTACTATTTTCCACGCTACAAGCCTTCAATTGCATATCCATAGTCATGAGAGGCTCAGCTCAGGTCTGTCAGGCAAGCACCAGACGTGTTTCAAACGACCATGAGATCGCGAGCACTGTATCCAACAGTATCACTTGCAGAGGAAAGCTTCTTGGAAGTCGAAAGACCCAGAACATGTTTTTCTACCCAGTGAGATATGCTTTACTCTGCCCAGTACAACTTGTCGATGACCGAATCCTATTCATTACGGCGTGACTCCTGTCCGCCATGAAGCCTATTTTGGTAAGAATTAGGAAATGGTATACAGTCTAAACACACATTTATTGAACGTGTTTTTATTAATTGGACCGCTGGCACTTCTTGGTATATCTGTGTTATCCGTATGTCATAAGTGCAACAAGGGGAAATACATGTCATTTTCCCCAACTGCCCTTCCTTCTAGTGCCCGTATCCCCTGTTACTCTATTTAGATCTCAAAGCACCCGTAAAAAGATACTGCAGACTCTTCACACATTTCCGTTGCGTTCTTCAAGCCACGGACGTCCAAGAGCTAAACTGTTCAAGGACACAAGCATATATTACATTTCTCTTCCATGTGTTCCTCCCAACTTTTTTTCCTTTCCAACTGTTCCAATCATGCATATCATTCAAAGTCATCCATTCTTCTTTGGTGCGGAGTTCTACAGCACACGGAGATGTAGGAAGAAGCGGAGCAGTTTTTCAGAGCCGCTGGACGGTCCAGTCTCAAGGACCATCTGCCGTTTTGCATTCCTCCTGTCAGCCACGACTCCTGGCCCGACCAGCACCAAGTTCCTCATAAAAAACCGGACAAGATGGTTCTCTCCTTGGGGCGGAAGAAAACTGGGATTTTAAGTACCTTAAGAATTCCACACCTGCTGCTACTCAGTGTCGTACCCTGTGCCGTAACTCTCTCTGTGCGAAAATGAGAATACATGGTGAGCATTTATGATACACCTACCTCTCTGTGTGACTGTGTTGATACACCTACCTCTCTGTGTGACTGTGTTGATACCCCTACCTCTCTGTGTGACTGTGTTGATACACCTACCTCTCTGTGTGACTGTGTGAGCGTTGGTTCAATGCCTATGGCATGCCAAAACAAAATAAAATAAAAATAGCAATAGCTTCTATAGAAGCTTCACTTCCATCTTGTCCAAACAATTCAGAGCCGACGGCCTGTGCAAGGCGGATAAAGTTCCGGACCTCAGACGGACACCGAACCCGCCATTTTGTTAACGTCCCAGTGCTCTGACCACGGGTTGACTGAAGGCCTTGAGAAATCCTGTTTACACTGGCAGTTTGTAGGCATCACACATTTTCGACATCATCATTTTTGACCTTCCATGCCCGGACATTCAGGACGCTGAAGAACGTCTGCCAGTCTTTCCCGGCGGTCATAGTCTCTCCCTCGTCTCTCAGTCTGCCCTGAGGGTCACATGAGAAAATCCAAACTACGGGAGAAGGTCCAATCCGCATGAAAAACATCCAATCCAAATGAGACAGTCCAAGCCATATGAAAAGGTCCAATCAATCTGGGAATGTCCAATCAATATGAAAATATCCAAGCAAGAGAAAAGGTCCTATCCGGTTGAGAAAGTCCAATTTCATTGAGAAAGTCTAATTTACATGAAAAGATTCAATCCATGTGAAAAGTTCCGGTCCACGTGAGAAAGTCCAATCCCTATGAGAAAGTCCAATCCATATGAGAAAGTCCAATCCATATGAGAAAGTCCAATCCATATGAGAAAGTCCAATGCATATCAGAAAGTCCAATCCCTATGAGAAAGTCCAATCCCTATGAGAAAGTCCCTATGAGAAAGTCCATATGAGAAGGTCCATATGAGAAAGTCCAATCCCTATGAGAAAGTCCAATCCCTATGAGAAAGTCCATATGAGAAAGTCCAATCCATATGAGAAAGTCCAATCCATATGAGAAAGTCCAATCCCTATGAGAAAGTCCAATCCATATGAGAAAGTCCAATCCCTATGAGAAAGTCCAATCCATATGAGAAAGTCCAATCCATATGAGAAAGTCCAATCCATATGAGAAGTTCCAATCCATATGAGAAAGTCCAATCCATATGAGAAAGTCCAATCCATATGAGAAAGTCCAATCCATATGAGAAAGTCCAATCCATATGAGAAAGTCCAATCCATATGAGAAAGTCCAATCCATATGAGAAAGTCCAATCCATATGAGAAAGTCCAATTCATATGAGAAAGTCCAATCCATATGAGAAAGTCCAATCCATATGAGAAAGTCCAATTCATATGAGAAAGTCCAATCCATATGAGAAAGTCCAATCCATATGAGAAAGTCCAATTCATATGAGAAAGTCCAATCCATATGAGAAAGTCCAATTCATATGAGAAAGTCCAATCCATATGAGAAAGTCCAATCCATATGAGAAAGTCCAATCCATATGAGAAAGTCCAATCCATATGAGAAAGTCCAATCCATACGAGAAGGTCCAGTCCGAAAGGCCATCTAACGTCTGCATTCCTCCTGTCATCCCCATCTTCCTGATAAGCCACGACTCCTGCCCTTGCCAGTTCAGAAGAGGTGGAGAGCTAGGAATTCTCCACGAATGCTATCGATTTTTCTCTCTGTCTGTCAGATCGTCAGTCAACTACTAAAGGGAGAAATGGAATTCTGTCATCTTTCGTCGTGATAGACTCAGTTTAGCCCGATAATCCCCACCCTGAGAAGTGGGGGTTGATAAGTTTGGCGGTCATGTTGACGGGGGTGATCCACTTTCTTACAATGCCCAAGCTGTACTGAAAGCACGGAGCTCCTTCGACAAACTCTTCTCGGTGTTTCGTTTTAGAAGTTAAGAGAACTATTTCCCACGCTGCATCTGTGATGTCCCAAGCAGCATTACATTTCAGAGTGTGGTGTTGTGGCGATATTCTTTGTTGCTTAGAGATTTATCACGTGTTGACTCGGTGTGTGTCTGCCTGTCCGTTTGTCAGCCTGACTTCTTTCTTCCTTCTCCTTCATTTTTAGGCTGTTCGTGCGTCTCTGTCATTGTGTCTGTCCGTCTGTTCATCTGTCCATAATTATGCATGTATTCTGCTTTGACTGAAAGGATATAACAAGTCCCTTAATTCATTGAAGTCGCATCGCTAGACACTTCAGGATGGGCATTGTCAGCTATACATCTCATGATGTACAGTTACATTTCCTATTCAGCAGATTGCACGAGGAAATCTTATACGACTTAATACTTGTATCGATGCAATGCTCATGCTGACCATGTCCATCGCGAAATGTCTAGCGATGTGACGTCATTTAGTTACAGCAGTTCAGATGGCAGTGGGACCCATTACGTGAAGGGCTGTGGACCACCATTTTGCACTGCTCCCAATCCTTGATTTACGTGATGAGCTGTGAATGTTGTCGGAAAGTGAAGGGACTTCAGTTATAGCACTAGCATTTTATTGACATTCTGCTCTAATTTGACCCAACTTTAAAATTATATACATTCTTTCTCTCATTAGTTATTAACTTAGTCTGCAGAAGTAACCTTTTCCAGCAAATCACAGTTGAAGTTGTCTATCGATAACAGAGAAATTGTGGTCATGGAGTCATGGGGTTGCTGAGTGCATCACATGGCCGGGGCCGCTCGATGCCCCCCCCTCATCAGCTGAAAGCCCTGGCTGCTGGGTTATCCGGGTCTTCGGGG